>JAOTRI020101567.1:0-14109 GCA_028564885.2 Zoanthus sanctaehelenae
TGTTTTAGAAAACGGATTTGCTCATATTGAGTTTTAACCCTTTTACAGTGTGAAGCAAACTCGTCTAAAGCCTTTTTTCATTTTACACAGACGCCGCTCTGCCATTTTCTTCTTCCACTACCTTCATTTTCTTCTTGTGGTCTTCAGCTTCGACTCTTTTCCACTGGCTGAACTTTACTTTTAAAGGCAGCTTGGCGCAAATTACATCTTTTGTGGTGTCGGCAGACTTAACAAATTTATCGGGGCTTTTTTGGACGTCAATACCGATGGCATTAATGGCGCACAAATATAATGCCATGTTTTGATGACGTTGGCACAAGCATGTACTGCGGCTGGCGAAGTTAGTTGTTTGAAAATGAGCAGGCCGCAATTTAACTGTATTAATTTCTGACTTGCTAAAGTTCTCATCAAAGTCAACCTTACCGACATGAATACCTCTATTTCTTAACAGAACAAAATCATATTGAGAGACATTGCATACAGCCATTGCGATCTGGATTTGAAAATAATGTAAATGATTTTTTTTAAAACATAGATACCACCCTTGTCTGAAATAATTCAACCAACTGTATCTAAAACAAAGGGTTCCTTTGGATCGATATTATATCCCTTGTAAGGGCCTTTGATTTCCACCAAGTTATCTGAACAACAGTCACATTTTCTTATACCATTCTGGCTAGCACCAAGCCATGCATATTGCTCATTTAGTAATAAACCTGTTTTTTTCTCACAATTCTAAGGTAACAACTTTTAGCATCTTTTTCAGTGTCAATCCCATATTGTATTGTTGGTGGATATTGTTCCATTTTTGGAGGCGCAATAAAATTATTTATTGTTTTACCTACATCTTCATTTACAAAATGCTGAATAGATGGCTTCATTTGGTTTAAGAACAAACCATAATTATCTTTTTGAGTTGGAATAACTTTGGCAGTTATTAAGTGATATTTACCATCATCTTTATCAAATATTATCCTGTTTTGCATTGATTGCACATGGTCATATATGCTTGAAACAAAGCATACTCATCAAGACTACGCCATGATGCTAGTTTATCTTTGTCATATTGGGCATAACTCAATATCAAGTGATTGAAGATGTCCGTCAACCCAAAATTTGGTAGTGATGAGAAATTGTTGGATATGTTTAGGGTATTAAAAGGATCAGGAACATTTCCACCAGCAGGTAAAGTCAATCGTTTCTTTAATGTTTCTTCAATAGAATCTTCTCTGAAGTCTGGATCTACACTAGCATTTATTATGTAGAGACTGTGCTAAATGAACAAGTTCTTCTTTCCTGTACATTGACACAGGTACACCTCGTGTCTGTATATATTCTTTTAATTCTTCTACTCACATTTTATCAAATTCTGGCAGTTCTTGATATTCTAATTTATTGAATTTGATTGGATCATGTTCATGTACATTTATGTTTCTGGGTTTACCTGGCTCCTCATTTCTTATATTATACTTGATAAGTTTGGCAGGGTGTTTTTATAGTAGTCTTAGTCTGTTTTGATGGGTTTGACTGCAAGATGATTTTTTTAGATTATTTATGATATTCGGAGCTAGGTCCACCATTATTTGCACTTTAGAAGCAGCATTTCTAGGTGCAGGCCCCTTGCAACAGTCTCCTTCTGGTTCCACAGGACTAAAGTGATTAACTCCAGGGTATAAATCATTCAGGCACAAGAATAATTGGGAGAAATTATAGTTGCGCAGTTTACTCGTGGTTCGAAATTCAACCCCTTCCTGCTAACGTACCATCTTCCGTACTTTTTCTTAGATGCTCTTCCACTGTTTTCCCAGTAACCAGGTAAGCTTCAAACACTTTTGGGTGTTCAGCTATCATTTTGCTGCACGTGGCTCTAAACTGCAGATGTGCTTCGTTTGTAGTGCCACAAACACCGAGACCTATAGCTCGATAAAAACAGTTGTCGTCCCCACGAAATTTTATTTCACGTGCCAGGCGGAATGCAAATCATTTTAGAAATATTGATGAGATTGAAACTGAAATTTCACTTATTATTGTAATTTATTAATTAATTTATTAATTTAAACGTCGATATGTAATTACTTTATAGCAATCACGGTGGCTAAGGTTGCTTGTTTGCCCCTTAGCGATCTCACAATACCCTACGAAACAGTGCGGGAACTGGAGAACGGCAACTTACTTATGTTTTGTCTTGAGTTGATAACTGTGCTCAGACGAGTCTAGCATTTCATAAGATATTTTGCATAATTCAACTGGTCATTTGTTCTGCTATTATAAAGTTTTTCTATTTTCTTGATTAAACGTATTCAGATTTAATAAAAGACATCCCTGTTAATTAATTACTCGGGCTACCTGTGTTAGGCCGAGTCAAGGTTTACCCTTTCATCAATATATCATTCTATCTATCTATTCATCATGCTGCGTTTAGATTTCAGATCTGAGAATGTGATGTATAGTGCTACTTCAGCATTTACTTTTTAAAATATTTCTGTAGTACAGATTTCGGAACTTGGAAAACAGTAAACAGCATTTCTTTAGCATTTGCATTTTAAAAAATTTACTATTTAGATTTTGTTGTACTGTTTCCCTGCAATTGAAGGAAAGTGCAATACGAACTGCCGAAGTGCTGTCATGTTTTCATTTATTCTTTGTGGTGGAAACTGCTGCCGTTAAATCCTACACGATTGCATTTGAAACTGGAGCTCATGCTGTCTCTTCTGTGCTGTTTATAACTTGCTATGATACCAGAGCCGAACGTGTTTTTGGGCTATCGATTATTCCTTCGCAATCTTTTAGAGCTACCCTTGCTTGCAAATTCGTTTTTTTCGGATTACATTTCTTATTATTAACTGGTGCTTTCTAAAGTGCATTGATGTCACGTCTGTTATCTTTAATTGAGTCTTTATTTTTGCCCCAATAGTCTGCCCATTGTTTCCATTGCTTTTTTTAAATTTCCATTCAGCTAGCCGCTGAGCCCTCTTAGAATGCCTCTGAGCTGCAAAGAAAACTTCCAGGTATTAGGTCAACTTTACAAGCCAAGCTCAATATAATTAATTTGTTTACGTAATCATACAGTTAGATCAGAACATGTAAAAAGTTAAGAATTGTTTGAAAGATTATCATTGTTTATGTATTTCCTAATATGTGAATTCGTTGGCTTTAGACATAGACACCATTTTTTGCCATAGTGGGTCCCACTCTTTGTAACAGGATTTTATAAGTTGTTAACGTTCCTCATTTTTTCTCCCAACAATTTCCCTCCCTTAATTCCTCTTTTTAAATAAGGAACGCATCAGTTTGGTGCAAAACTCTCTTGCTGATCGAGATCCATCTTTGATTCCTTGCATATATCCCTGAGAAAAAGGTAATCTTGATGAAATTTGTGGCAGTGACGCAGCAGGAGAACATGTTGCATCAAAAGGAGTAAAGGAGGATGTAAGTGTACTGATATGGTTTGAGAACACGTAAACAGATCTGTAAAGTATCTAAAGTATTAATCTTTGGAGATAAATCTTCTGTAAGGCAGTAGCTCAGCACATCTTTCTGTAGAATACTCATCCAACTACCCCCAAATTTATCTGGATGATCTCTGGTGCTGTGCTAAACATCAAATAGGAAAAGTAACAAAAAACAAACAAACAATAAATTGAGTTTTATACTGCACGTGCGTCACAGAGAGCCTGTCGTTCATGGTGATCAGCGGAGAGGGTTGCAATTTATTGAGTTCAAAAATTCGTAAAAAATTCGCGTTTCATTCAAATCAAAAAATTTGTTCGAAAATGTTCATTTAAAAATATGGATTTTTTGATAAAAGAATAAAAAAAAGACGATATAGGCACTTTAAATCACGAATTAGAAGGGTTTCTTTAATTTTACAATGTAGGTCAGAACGACCCGAAGCAAAAATTTTAAAGTGATCCCACTTGATATTATGACCTGTCGAAGTAATGTGGTCAGCGATAGCTGAATATTGATCGTTTTTAGTTAATGCCTTAAAGTGTTCAGTTTTTCTATCATGAAGTCTGTGTTTAGTCTTACCGATGTAGAAATCATCGCAATCCCAGCAACTAGCTTTATAAACTATCTTAGACATAAAAGAACGACTTAGTTTATCTTTATAAGGGAAGAAAGACTTAATATTAAAAGTGTTGCTAAAAATAATTTTAAGGTAAAAACAATTGTAAAATTTACGAACGCAATGCTTAAGCTGTTGTGAAACTGTTTTGCATGTAAATTTAAAAAAGGCAAAACAATAAAAATCTCTTTTTTTGGGAACCGCAAAATAAGGATCTTTTTTAGCTTTGTTCTGATTTTTCTGTATAACATCATTAATGTTGTAATTAAGAATAGACTTAGGGTAACCATTTTGCAATAAAAGAGATTTAAGAGAATTCAAATTGGACTGTAACAACAAAAGTTGATGAGCAAATACGGAAACAACGATAAGCCAGGGTGCGAACGAGATTGATTTTGTAATTCCTAGGTGTGAAAGAGTCCCATTTAGTGTAAAGCCTGGTGAACGTTTTCTTACGATAAGTAGAAGTAGAGAACACATTGTTAATATTACGATTAATAAGAATATCTACAAAGGAATTTGGTTGTTTTCTTTGAATTCTGCGGTAAATTTTATACTCGAATGCCGACTATTTAGATAATCAAGGAAACTAACAGCATGATGTAAGAGTGTCATCAACATATCTAATTCATTTACAAGGACTATTGGCAGTACGGTAGTTGATTAACCATTTTTCTTCAAAATCACACATAAAATTGTTTGCAAGAACAGGACCTAAAGGAGAACCCATTGCAACACCATCAATTTGGTCATAGTACTGTCCATCAAATATGAAATGATTTTTCTTTATAGCAAACAGTAATAATTCTTTTAAAACAGTGCGAGGTATACTTGGTTAGCTTGGTAGCTTGTCGAGGCAAATATTTATGGTTTCTCCCAAAGGCACGTTGGTTAACAAAGAACTAACGTTAAAAGAACACATGAATTCATTGTTGTGTCTGTATGACTTGGCCCAGTCAGCAATACTGAAAGAGTCTTTGATCGTAAATTTATTAGTGGAGATTGGTTTAGAAGCCTAACAAGAAAAGACGCAAGATTGTAGTTATAAGTGTTCACTGAAGAAACGATTAGGCGAAAAGGACAACCAAGTTTATGAATTTTAGGAAGACCGTACAGAATTCCATGTCTCGAACCGGAAGGCATTATTTCACGGAGTATGGTATCATCGATTGTCCCATTACGTTTTAGCTTGCGAAGGTACGTAATCAAACTGTTCTCTCTAGTTTTAGTAGGGTTTCGTGTAAGTCTTTTAAATTTCGATTCATCGGAGATTAACGATTTCATTTTCTTAAGATACTCAACTTTATTGACGATAACAATCCCGTTTCCTTTATCAGGTTTTGTAATAATTATGCTGTCATCCTTCCTTAAAGCTTGAAGTGCTGTCCATTTCTCTTCACTGAGAATTTGTTTCTGCTTTGAGAAATTGTAAGAATAGATATAATTGTAAGAAATATGTTTAAGTTGACTCTTAAGCCAATCCTGGTTTTCAGATGTTAAGTCGGGTCCAAATTTACTAAGGTCACGGTAAAGAATTTCAAAAGAACATTTTACTTCATTGCTGTTAACATTTCTAGGTGGTAAACAAAATCGAAGACCTTGAGTCAAAACCATTTTTTCAGCCTCAGTTAGTACGCGGTTGGAGTAATTGAAAATTATCTTATCTACCTTAAGATTTGACAGTTGCGGTATTCCATGTTCCTGTTTCAATTTATTAATTTTTTTGTCATGTTTGTTTGAGATCCGTTTCTTAAGCTTGGGAACCGGTGTTTGCTCAACTATTGAGCAAACGGTTAAAATCAAAAGGAGATAAAGTAGTTTTCAGAGAAGAGCGAGATGATTGGTACGATTCCTTGAACTTATTTTTCGTGAAAGTTAAGTTAAATATATATTTGAAATCTACAACATGCGTTGTTCTATGATGTTTTCAACCGCAGTTTCTTTGATGTTTGTTGCGATGGTCAGTGAAAAAAAAATATTTATGAGCTTACTGTCTTTTGATATGTGTTTAATTTTGAATAATGAGATAATTCATTTTGTAGCACAAGACAATAAACATTGAACAAATTAATTGCATGGTCAAAAATTCTTACCACTTAATTTGAGAATTTTTGCGTGAATGTCAGGACTACCTGCATCCCAAAACAGACTAGCGCTTTCCCCGTCCTTCACCAATCCTTCCTCCACAAACTTTATTTGGCGCATACTCGTGGCGCCCTCCTTCGGAAAGTAAAATAGAGCATCACGTTTGCACTTTGTAAGGCGTCTAAACATTTCTAATGAAAGAAATTTCATTGGAAAAAAATATGTCACATCTGTAAAAAGATTTTCTAACATAATACCCAAAACGAAATATTTAAACTTAAAGAATTAAATGTTTTACGAATGGAGGCATTTTGAAGCCGATAAACAATTTCAATTGTTTGTGATAGGAAGCAAGGCAAGGTAGGAGAGAAAACCGAGCGAGGACAACAGTTGCCGCAAAACCAAAGAGATGCGACTCATTCACCGATTGTTTACACATAATCCCAGTGGGATGAATGAACGCTTCACTTTTTCCTAATTTATTCTTATCGTGTTAATTTGTCTTCGTTTGTTGTTTTTTATTTTCATGGCTACCTTGTTTCTATTGGCTAGTTTTTCATTTCCCTGCCTATCTAAACTCTACATTTTCTCTCTTTTTTCCCTTTACTCCGACGAAGGACTAACGTCCGACACCTCAGTAAGTATTTCTTTTTTACGGTGTAGAATTTACATTTTTATAACCAAATTCCTGGTAAAAACACTTGACTCCAAGAATAAAGCTTACTGATTTCAATCTACTCTCGAGTTGAGAATGAACAACTTGCTGTCAGTACAAAACACTTCTAATTTCTACCCTTGCGTCACGCACACTTTGCAGTTAAAAGGTTTTTGACTCTTCTGTAACACGTTTTTGCAGATTTTTCCGGTTTAAAAACAGTTTAGGAACAATTTGAGAACACTTTCGGAAGAGTTTAGGAACACTTGCTGAACGCTTTTGAGTGTGTATTGGGACAAAACCAACTTCCGGGAATAGGTTTTTTAAAAAGTGACATTATTCTAAAACCCACAAAATCTATGATAGAAAAGACACGGGTGTTTAATCTGGGTCATTTCAACAACTGCTTTTTTAGGTGTAAGTGCCTTCCGTTCAATATGTAAGATGAACTACACATTCCTATGTCAAATGGTTATCAACATACATATACATAATTGACCATCACTGATGAAGTAGGTATGGGTTTTAGTAAAAAAGAAAATGGAAAACAAAATATGAAGGAATAGAGATGATATACTTATAATTGTTTTCAGAATGATTATATTGTGCCGTAATTTTGTTCTTCTTGGGTAATCAGTATCTAATTGATTTTAAGGCCTGAACCATTACATTACCCCTTAGACTTCAGTTGGTTTTTTCATCTCCTTTCCCTTACATAATTGTAGTACTGCAAACAGATTAAATATGCTATATACGCATGAATTATGTATTAAAAAGAAAATAAACCACAGTTGGTTGGTTGCTTGGAGAGGATGCTGTAACGTCTTTATCACTTCCGTAAAGCCGTGCAGGGAAACCTGTGACTGTAAAAACAGCATTGCTGCAAGATTCATCAGCTTTTGGCTATAAAACCAATAGCTGGTTTCTCTGGCCAGAAATTACCGCGGATAAGGGTGACAACTGGACTTTCACAGATACAGATTTGCACCTGCTTGACCTGCTGAACTCTTGAAAAAATAATAATAATTTAACGTCAAATCTGTATTTTGGAGGACAATTTTTACATTAAGGTAGTTGCCCTGGTAAATTTCATGTTCTCCAACAGAGTTAATTTTCACGTATTTTGTACTTTTACATATGTAATATCACAAAATAAATTTATTTTCCTGATCATATGTTTCAAAACCAAGAAAAATCAAGCCAAAATCAGCTATATTTGCCGGAAGTTGACCCTGTTTGACGAGTTGGAGACTGGGTCGGTTGTTAGGTGAGGTAGCCGACTGCAGTCTTCTGCCAGCGGTAAATCACTTGAGTGGGGGATCATTTCATTTTTCAAAATGGCGGCCAATGAAGGTGAATGAAGAAATACTTCATGTTTTAGCGGGTTTCAAAGCTGAATTTCAAAGGATCAGGTACGTATTTGCCTTGTGAATTTAAATTTAAGTCTAGCATAAACAGCAATCACGAGGTAAAATTTGTGATGTGTTTTGTCGCTTCGGGCAGTTGAGAAGTATTTCGATTTTAATATATGTCATGCACTGTCAAAGCTTCAATTTGGTTCTGTTTTGCTTGATATGATAAAACCAGTACAGATTGAAATCTTGGAAGTTATATAGCTGCGTATTAATTCAAAAGTAGCGCAATAAGCTCACTGAATTTTAAAATATTTTTAGTGTAATTACTCTTGCAACTGAGAACAAATAGATTTTTAATTTTTGATGCACTCGAAGTATTCAATTTGAAAACCACAATAATTTGCTGCAGTAGCATTGGAAGAAATATTTATAGATATTTTTTTAGTTTCGTAGTAGTCTCAATGTCTGTTATCTGGCCAATTTTACTCTGCATTTGATGAATAAAAATGACTGTACATTTGCATCTCTGAAATTTTCTGAAAGTGTTTGTTTATTTTTCTATTTTGAAATATGGGATTGAAAAAAAATTCATTGTTGTTAGTTTTGTACATAAATATTTATTCCGACATGAAATTGACTTGAAACCATTCTTTTGTTGTTGTAGGTTGGAGTCTTGTCAACCCAGTTGGTTTGGAGCAGAAATAATGTAGCTGGCAGCAAATATAAATCAATATATTACTTTCTTTTCATTTTAATCTTTCAATAATTTGTAATAAAATTGCTTGTCTAATATTATACTGCACCAACTATTTTCAATACTATAGGGTCCAAAACTATTACCAGCTTTTGTCAGTCTCTTCCAAAACATAACACAAAAAAACAATTGTAACTAATTTCCACTCCTTACTCACAATTTTACATTAAGTATGAATATTGGTGTGCATATATTGTCTTTAACTATTCAACTGAACTGTCAGTCCTTATTCAATAATTGGCTTTCATATAAACTTTTACAGGCAACAAAAATTCATGGCAGTATATTTACATCGATTGCTTTGTGTGATAAGCAAAGAAACATATTTACTAAAGACAGTTTTTTTTCATTATATTTATAAAAAATTTGCAAAATGTCAACTGCAAAGAACTTTTGGCTAGATTACAGAATACCCGTCCATAAAAGATCTTTCTTACAAGACTGGTGGATAGTTATTGACACAAAGTCTAGTTGACTTTCTCAGAAATTCAGAGCCTAAGGTGACTAACTGCTTTACTGCAATGCACTGATAATATTTTTTTAGGAAGATACAATGAAAATTGTAATATTTAAAATTATTTTATTACTCCATTAAAAAGCAAGCACTGAAAGTGAAACATGATTAGTTTGTATTATTCAAGGTAAATATACCAAGTGGTGATTATAGTGAGAACAGAGATAAAAATGTTTATAACTCTAATATGCCTGACTGCTATTTTAATATAGATTAGAATGTGACATAAGTATCAACATGTGCCATTTTTGTTAATCATTACAAATAAACAATATTCACAACGGTCATTTCCATTTGGCTTTGCTGATTCTTGGCTTAGAGAAACTGCAAAATATGCACATAGTCTCAAAATAGTGATTCATTAAAAAAAAAATTCCTTCAAAAACATCAACACATGCCAATTTAAAATTTTTCTCTATTTGGGATGTGGCACAATATACAAGTAGTAAAACAATGCGAGGGTTTTGTTAACTTGTCCCACAAACTCCGTCACGGGAGTTGACTCACAGATAAACTCTTTCGTGTGATGCGATGCTCTTCTTCCTCGTAGTCGGAGCTTTGATTTTCTTTGCGTAAAATGTCGGGACTTGATTCATGAAGGTAGTACTCCAAATTCCTTTTCACAAGAAAACCTTTTACCTTTCTCATGCTATCATACTTTGTTTTGCCTGGCGATTCCATCTTCCTAAATTTTCGATCACTGTAATCTTGACTTCTTCCATTTCACATTTGAATCAACACTAAGGCCTCTTTTCTCAGCTCCCCTCCTTCCACGTTCACTCAAAAGCTTTCTTTTCTGTGCTCTAGTCAAGTTTTTAGCAATTTCTTTCATTCCAAAAGTCGACGCCATTATATTATCTTGAAGCACATCCCGCGAGATATGAGCCATCATTTCATACGGTCAGCGGTTTTCATATAAAATATAGAAAACGGAAGTAATTCTACACAACTTGATACCTACACCTAGCAACGGCCAAACAAACTCAAAACAAAGCACAAAAGACCGAGAAAGCGGGTTTTGGGGGGGAATCTGGGCATTAATATATAATCCAACATGGCGGACAAATACGGTAGTCATTAGTTTTGCAAAGATTCCGCCATAGTTGAGGTAAATAACAAATTTAATGGACCAGAAGACACTTTTTGCCATCTTTTACTAACTTCAAACACATTTTCCTCTGTCAGTATTTGATATATCGGGCTGAAATTTGGAGAAATTATTGATCTTGTTGATAAAAACAAACGCTAGCTTGTAAACTCTGTTTTTCAAAATATTACCGGAAAAAAATTTGTGAGACGTTAAAAATCACAAATTGTTTTCTAATGCTCGTAATATTAGTCAGTTTCTAGTTTACAAGCTAACGATTATTTCTTGATATCTAAGTATTAAAATTATGCATTTACTTTTCATAAAAATTTTGCGACTTTCTTAAAAAAACGATTTTATTCATTGTTGGTACCCGTGATTGACAGGTCCAAAATTAATTAAAAAGAGGTATCATATTACATTGCATTAAAAAAATAAAAGATAAATGGTTCATCTACCATCACTGAAATTATGAAGTCTCCAGGTGCATTTTTAGAAAAGATTTGCTCATTTTTGTGTATGCGTGAAAACAGAAAATTTACCAGGGCAACTACCTTAAGGTAGGATACACTCTCGAAATGTTCAATAATTGCTTATTAGACATTCCTTTATAAGTTTAATATTAAACGCTTAATACTTTCGCTAAACCAAATGGACCAAAACAGTTGTAAGTAGAGGTTCATAGCAAACAAAAGCTCAAAATTTCTAATTTGTTTAACCTAACTTCACTTACTTTAAAAATTTTAAGCATGATTGATAAATTCTAAAGCGTACGCAAATTGCAGATCGCTTAAAGGTCCTTTTAGTTTTTCAGAAACATGTGTTGGATTGAGGAGCACGACAAATTGCTCTGTAAGGAAACCTTAGCAGTAAACCCCTTTGAACACAAAAAGGGAAGCCAATTTAGGGGAAAAAAACGGAAGGAGATCGCGGACAACCTAATGCTAATTACAACCCCAAGATTCAAGGTTGACACAAGGTCTGTTCGTGACAGGTATAGGCTACTTTCACAGCGATTAAAAAGAAAAAACTCAAAGGAACTTGCAGCTTCAGGAATCGAAACAGATATGACGGAAACTGAGAGAGTCCTTGAAGAACTAATTGAAATAGAAGATGAATCTGAATCTGAGATAGAAAGGAAGAGCAAAGAGAAAGAGGTAGAGAAGAAGACAGCTGAAGGGATGAGAAAAAAAGCCATGGAGGGTATGACCGAAAGGAGAACAGCTCCAGATGATGATGAGGACAAGCCAAAAAAGATCAAAAGGAGGTCCAATGGCAATGATGCAATAGTATATTTAAGAGAGAAGAACCAGACCAACGAGAAGCTGAGAAAAGAAGAATTAGAGTTGAAAAAGAAAGAGATTTGAGCTTCAGTGTAAAAAACAAGATGACTTGATGAAGTTGATTATAACTCAACAGCAAGAACACAACAAACAAATGAAGAATTTCCAAGATCTCATGTTGTCTATGATGGCAAAAATGAACCAAAAATAAAATGCAACATTTGTTTTATATAGCAAGGCTTTATTAATTTTTTAATTAATTTATTTTTTTTATGTAAATTTGATATTTATCTTATTTTTTAAGAATTCTTTGCTATTTGCAAAATTTTAAATAAAGCATCAACGCTTTTTTGTAAGACAAATATTGTATATATTTTTCAAAAACACATTTCTTATTTAATAAATGTTTTTACTTATATTAATAGCTTTTTATACAAAGGTGTTTAATCATGACTTCATTATAGACTTTGAAATTTTTATAAAAAATCATTGATTTTTGACATGTTTAGTGGGTTTTTTTCAAAACTTATTGATTAGTGGACTTTTATCAAAATCATTGATTTTTGTAAATATTATCAGTTATAAGGACTTCAAAGGTTGCATTTTTCATATGATTTCATAAGCCAGGGTCATTTGTATGAAACATCAAAAATCCATATTGCACAGGTTATGATTATTGCATTTTATCCTCTAGATTATGCTATCCAAGCTTCATTTAAAACAGATTAAATGCATATTTACTGCATTTACAGCCAAAACCCCATAACATTGAAATGAAGACTTGATAATAATATCCATCTATTTCTATAAGTTTTCAGATTTTTTCATTGATAAAAAATTACAAGCATAGTAACACATTGGCAAATGAATAAATCTATATGTCATTCACCCTGTTTAGATTTTAGCTGTACAAAATGGAGCCTGAAGAGGAAGAGGGAACAAGAACGTGAAAAGGAACCCGGGGTGAGAAGGAGGAAGGAACTGAAGAAGATGAAAATTAGAAAGAAGGAACGACTAGAAGGAAACGAGGGAAGCACGTATGGAACTGGTATTGGAGTAACTGAAGAGGGAAAGAGTGTAACGAAAGGGATTATCGATGGGTTACTGAAAAGTATGTCGCAACAGGAGATAGACGAGATATGCAGTAACCTTGATATTGAATCCTCGTCAAGAGAGTTTAAGACAGTTGAAAAAGACGGCGTGTTCTCCTATTTTTCCGTCCACCTGGAGACGACAAGCTTGAAATGCAACAGTGAAATAATACAAATCACTTGTGTTTCTGTTGCAGATAATCATTCTTCTTTCAGCACCTACGCTGTTCCCGACAATAACGTATAGGCTCATGCAACAAAAGTGAATAAACTGTCCACTACTTACTCTGGCGGAAAGAAGGTCCTTCTTAAAGGCAACGTAGTTTCTGACATTTCCGAAGAACAAGCCATTCATAATTTTGTTACATTTTTAAAACAAATAAAGAAGGCATCGAGTGGCTCCACAATGGTGCTCATTGCCCACAACGGGGATGGTTTTGACTTCCCAGTTTTAGTTAAATCATTGGCAAAGCATTTCCTTCTTCAGAGGTTAGAATATCTGGGAGTTCTTTTCTTAGACAGTTTGAAAGTCCTTGCGAGTTTCAATGAGTTAAAAGAAAAAGGGAAAGAAAGACGAAGCTTGAGTCTTCCGAGTTTGTATAATAGCCTCTTCGCTACAGACTTTGATTCGCATGATGCGCTTGGGGATTGTAAGCCCTTGTCAGAGGTTTTGTTAGCTGTGAGTCCTGGTGAGAATTTCGTGAAATATGGCAATCTACGTACCGTGGAAAAGGTGAAAAATGACATTTCCAAACGATCTGTTATACGCAGGACAGTAATTTCCCTTCAAGATCTGCCTGTCTCTAAGGGAATAAAAGAAAAGTTGGCGAAGGCAGGAATTGGTCTACAGCAACTCAATGAAGTATTTGCTAAACATGGAACAAGAGGACTTTTGAGTCTTTTGGCAGTTCCACCAAATGGATTAAAGGCTCCAAGTGTAACAAAGAACAAAAACATCCTCACAAGAATAATCAATTTCTTTGAGAACAGACGTCAATACGAGCCTTACTAGTAACTGTTTCCTTTTTTTGTTTCGTTTTCTTTGCATGTAGTTTTAGATGAACGTCAAACAGCGGGTGAAAAATTGAGAAGTCAAAAGGGAAAATGTTATCATTTAATGAGATGCAATAAAATTCTCACTGAAATGTACTGGTCATGGAGGTATGTACCGTGCGCATTAATTAGAAAACATTAGCATAACGTCAAAACAGTGAAT
>JAOTRI020101578.1:0-14109 GCA_028564885.2 Zoanthus sanctaehelenae
AATATCTTTGGTGTTAAAATATATGTTTATATGCTATTAGTGTTAAAATCGATTATTTTGCCTTTTGGGGGCTTGCGGTTAGCACTAAATACATTGATTTTTAAAAACCTAAAAGTTTTCAACAAAGGGTGTTGTATACCTTTCTGAAATATTAATACTTTCACAGTTTCCCGCCCGCACTTTCTAAGCTCTGCTTACCCCTAGTTTCATGCAGACTGTTTCTTTAATTGATCAAAGATTACTGACTTTGCAATTTACAATAACAGCTCAATCGAACCCAGTCAATTCATGGTTTGTATTTCAATTCAGGTACCTTGTCGACAATTGTTTTTCATCTAATATTCAATATCTGCAATATAGATTACTGTAAGTGAAAGTGGACGGGTTTTTTTTTTTGCTTTATTGTCGCTGTGTATTTCTATCTTTTCTTCCAGTACATCAAACGAAGTAGTTTTAGTATAGAGAAGAGAACTTATTGACTTCTGCCCCAGTACGTGCGTTTTTAAGACCGTGTAACCTACGTCATATTACACCTTCTGACAATCTCATTTGCGGCGACGGTATCAAACATATTCTTGAGAGTTTTTTTCGTGTCCATATTTGATTTTTCAATGTGATTTGATTAATTTGAAGAAAACTTTCACAGACTTAATCCACTATACAAATAGATTCAAACAAAAGCAGGTTAGTTTTAGCATTCAGTTCTCTTTTAAGGAGATAATTAACTTTAATGAAATAAGTAAGTCTCATTTTAATTTCAGTTATATTAATTACTGTTTTCTAACAAAAGGTGATGCGTTTATTCTTTGGAAAGAATTGATTTGAGTTTGTGCTGTTTTGTTACTAGTCACTCCCCATCAAGACTCAACCTTCCTGTACACAAGTCCATTGAATTTACTTGGTTTCTGGATTCCGTTGGAAGATTGTACTCTAGAAAATGGATGTTTGCGGTTTATTCCCGGGTCTCATAAAGGTAATTTAAAATACTTCTTACACTTTAAATATTTTTTCATCTACTGAAAATATTTGAAAATTATATAGTCGTTTGAAAAAGAATTTAAAGAAATTGTCGTGTTTTCGATTTGTTATAAGCGACTGCGTTTGAGGGAACCTCATCAATGATATCATTCCTAGACAATATTTCATCAAAAGATTTTGCGGACCGTATGAGAATATAAAAATGGAGTTAATGTAGTCAGTATTGTTTTGATATCGCGCTAAGCTAACAACCTAGACACAAACAGGACTTTGAGAATTGTTATTCTCAACTTATGTCTCAGATTGACGAGCATGTACCAAAAGTTAAAATGAGAGATATATGACTTCTCCGCCATGGATCGATGGTCAAGTTATTCATTTGCTACGAAAGAAAAATGATCCTTGAAATAAAGCTAAAAAGACAAACAGTGATTACTAGCATAATGCTATTCCACTAGGAATTTAAACAGTTTTCGTCAGTGTTGTTTTTAGTTGATATTAATAATTTATTAATCTATTAAAATAAAATTGATATATATTTCTCACATGTAAATTCTTATACAATCTTTTATATTTTGATATTTTAGCGAATTATCTATTTTATTCTTATTTTACTTCAATTAAGGCTTGCTCTGCCGTAACTGTCCCTAACTGAGTTTTTCTCTTCACTATTGTTATTTTCGGGGTTTTTCTTTTTATTCTTTTTCCAATTCGCGTTTTAAAACTGTCATCTAACTATTACATATTGTGTTTGTTTGTTTTGGACTCAGTGAAAGTCAAATAAATAAATAAATAAATAAATAATATATTGTTTTCATTGATGATGCACTAACGCTTTAAATGTCGAGTTTGTGACCTTCCTTTTGCAATGATCAACTTATTTATACCTCAACAAATTTAGAAACGTTCGTACAAATTTTTGTCTTTTTGGTTTGCGTTATTTCAACTATTTTTTAAATCTCGCTCACTTTTCTTCAAAACACTGACGTGTGATCAGGCCATACGAAAAACTACTAAACCGGAACTATCTGATAATCACTTGCCATGGAAACCACTGTTCCAATTCAACAAGAATAACTGTCAAAAACACAACTTCTTGACAATATTTTCTCGTTCAGTGACCAGTCTCGCGGTTGGTTAACCTAAATGTTCCCTAATTGGCTGTTTTACCCTAGCTCTTTAATTTTGCAATTTTTATTCGACCTTTGTTTCTGTAAGGTGTTTAATCAAGCATGAATATATTCGAACGTTTATCCCAGCCGATGTTGTTTAGCTCAAGTATGACTTGGGCAGCCTTTGTAACTCTTTCTGAATACCAGTGAGAATCTAACCTAGAAATTGATGGTTTTCCAGTCAGGTCATTAGGTATGCTCGTAAACGTTAGGTGTTTCAGTACAGGTTAAATGAATGTCTCTCTCGTGTTCCTTTAAACAAAAAATGTATATACTGTAATAAGAGTACAGAGTGCAGTCCTAATGTTGTGGTCTTTCTTATGTCAAAAATTGTAAGAGAGTCGAAGAAATAAAGTTAATTGATTAATCTCTTTATTTAGAAAATATAAATATATAAAATATTAATATGGTAAAATGTTTTAGACCGTTAAAAGTTAAAACAAACTTTTTCGACTTCTAAGTCATCTTCTTTCGACTTAGAAATCGAAAACGTTTTTTTTAACTTTCAACTTTTTTAAACATTTTACCATTTTAATATTTTAACTTTTTTTGGCGTTTCGAATGAATGCAAATATATAACTTAATAGTTTCTTCTAAAAGTTTTGTCTTGAATAGTAGACCGCCTTCGGATTAGCTCAGTTCTTAAGGCCGTAGTCTGTTGGGGAAAGGCTTGGGTTTCTATTCCAATCGGTTTTCAGACCAACACTCAGGGTCTTAAAATAACTGAGGAGAAACGGCTGCCTTTGCTGTAATATCAGCAAATGGTTAGACTTTCGCCTCTTCTCGTATATGGACGTTAAACCGTAGGTTCAACCCCTCTATCCTTTTATCGAGAGACTTAAAAGAACCCATACACTTTTCTTAAAAAGTAGGGTTGTGATCCCGGTGTTGTAATATGCTTCTGTTCCTTCCACTGTGGATACTTCTTATCGGCTCCTACTTGTGCCTTAATATGTGAGTCGTTCAAGCGGACACTCAACTGTTTGAACCTGTATGTACTTGTAAAGAGGTTCTGAAAAGCCCCGAGGGAAAACTTGTATTTTTATCAATATCAAGACAAATTAGTAATATACTGAAATATTATCCTTATTTGGATGAACAGAAGGTGTTACTAGTCGAATGGTTCGATACCAAGATGGCGAAGCTCCTCGTACAAAGTTCACTCCTTATTGGCCTGTACACTACGATGAAAACAAGTTCATCCCCGAACTTACTAAAAAAGGTAAAGTTCCTCTCATAAGATCTTCTTGGTTTTATTTAAGATAAGTTCTTTCAAATAAACCGTAAACATCGGACTAACATGAAGAACGAACAAAGCCTATCGGGAGTGACGTCACAGATCATTGAACGGAGACTGTCGTTGGGAGTGAAGGTCTCTAACTACAAGCTCGTCGGTTTTTTGAACAGTTTTTTTCGATTTAGGTAAGTTTTGCTTTACCTTTGCAGTTATACGAAAGAAAAGGGTAAAGTGTAATCCGCTGGAGGCACATGATATAAAATTTGGCAAAAAATGCTCCCGAATGACCTTGTTAAGGCATTCATACAGAGAACCACGAGGCGTTACCATGTTGAATCTTGACATTATTCTGTTCTCTAATATATTATGGGCGACCACGAAGCTATTGACGCCACTGGTATTGCAGAAGACCCGCATACAGACGTAAATCAAGCCATTCTCTCAATTATTAAGAGACTTAATGAAAATATGGTCCAACTAACCGAATACTTTACTCGTGATGACGAGCCGAACTATGAGGAGTTACTCCTCTTTTATTTATGGTTGTCAACTGAGTTTTTGTTGAAAATATGATCTGTGACTTCACTCTCGATAGGCTTTGTTCGTTTTTCATACCATTCCTTCGGTTAATACTCTTTATGAGATAGAATTCAAGTCAAAGTCCAACTTACAGGTAAGTCTCGTTTAACTCTCTAATTATAGTTTTCTCATTAGCAGAGGAGAAATTGCACATAAAACTTATGCAATTCCTGTTTAGCAGCAAAGTTAAAGTTTTTAAGTACGAAAAATGTTTCCCATTTTAAATTGATTTCGAAATTCTTCATTAACCATTAAAACCTACTGCTATAATTTTTGATATTCGTGAAACAGGTAATTTTGTGTGCTAACATATAATTACCGCTTTCATGAATATCAAAATTCATATTTATCATTGTTCGCATTTTCAGAGCTCGAAATTGCGTTCGATACGGTGCGAGACATTCTTTCTTCTTCCAACTGGTATGAACGGAATGCTTTGACAAAACTCGTTTGACCAATTGATAAAAGCTTGTTTGATAGGTCGTGATAGCAGGTTTTAACACGCGCATTCTTAGTTCTTATCTCAAGACCGTGCACACATGGAGTCTACATAGTTTTTTTAACATAATATTTTTTAAAATATGGAGCAGTGAACAGCACACGTCTTGATATTTAATAAATTATTTTAATTTTCCTTTCACGGCTCTTTTCAGTTTTTTACAGCAAACATTTTTAGGGGATATACAAAATTACATCAGGAAACGACAAGTTAATATTCAGCAGCCCATGGGAAACAGGAAATAATGAAAATACTACACTACGCCGTGAAGAAAGAACATTGGTGTTAAAATAGATTTTTGTGTTATCAGTATCAAATTATATTATTTTTGTAATCACTAAAAATATTGTTTTCCGAACTAAAGATTTTCAACAAAGACTGTTGCATGACTTCCTCCAATAATAGTAATTTCCCAATGTCCGTCCGCATTCTTCATGTTTTGCTTATTCCTAGTAACTAAGATATTTTGGTGCCTATTGAAAGCCTTTGGCAACCAAACTTAAAAATTGTTCGCCCCTAAAAAAATAAGTTGAGGGGTCGGGAACATTCCATACTTTTGTTTTTAGGTCCAGAAAACATAACAGTTTAAACTTGAATTTATTTTGCCGGATTCTCCACCAACGTTCATGAATAATTATTATAATACTACTCTCAGGTTGCCTCGTTCTCATCCATGGAGAAGTTGTTCACCGAAGCTTTTCCAACAAATCGGACAAGTCAAGAAATGCTTATACTTTCCACATTGTGGAACAAGAGAATGTTGAATACAGCAAAGAAAACTGGTAAGTTGAATTACCAACAAGCAATCAGAGCTGGCAAATGCGGCGATCGTGAGGAGGCACTGTTATAGAGCTGCGTGTTTAAGTATCAAACTGCAGACGTAAAAACGTCTCGATGGATTTAAAGAAAAGTAATGTAACATTAAAAACCAACCAATCATATCGCCAAAACGTTGCTTGTGGCGTTTTTTTTTTTTGGCTTCCATTTGAGTTCGCCGAAAGCGGCGAGTTCGGAAAATTTAAGGGCATTGAGACGTAGTCAAGGCCTTTCACCTGCTCGACATGAAATTGATAAAGTACTTTCCTCTCACTAATGCTCGTGTTTTTTCTCTCTTGTGTTACAGGCTACAGCCAACACCTGAGGTACCGTTTCCAGCTCTCTATACAGATTGATATACCAATGGAGACAAACATGTTGGGACTTCTTGCCTTTTAGAGGAACTATCTGATTGTCGAAGGCAGGGCAAACGATTTCTGAGGATACAATTGAACAACAAACCTTATAGTGCTTCTGAAGTAAAAAAAAAATTCTGCTGTCTGAAAAGATCATTATGAAAGACAAAGAGGAAAAATTTCAGAGATAGAGAATTTGCAGAGATGCTGTACGCGTCTGGGAAAATCCGACTTCTGTGGCTACCATTAAGATGCAATTAGCAAATGCCATGCATCATTTTGTTTGCTTCAATACAGAGAATATATAAGAAACTAATAAAAACATACTTTTTCAAGTTAAACATAGTTTAAACCTGATAAAATGGTTTCTAAGTAAAAATAAAGTCCTTTTTTGTAGCATCTTCAGTTGGAATTCCGTGCAGTGAAAAGAGTCGCTTTTGAAGTTGGCAAACAAAATTACATCACAGAAATGAAGAACTTGTTACCTTGAATGCAAAATGGGCTAAGCAGTCATCACTTCAAAACCAGCACATTTAGGCAGCTAAATCTCAGAGGCATTTTATTCCAAAGTCTGAAACTTTTTGTATGTAATAATACTTTTGAATTAGTCCCTTTAGAACTGACGTAAAAACATTTTTTTGCTTCATAGACTCTTTAAACAAAGCATAAGATGGACGTAAATGTCGAAATTTTTCACTTTTTAAAGGAACTATTGATTGTGGAAGGGGCAAACAGTTTCTGACGATACAATTGCATAACACAACTTATAAAACAAAGCAAAAGATGACCGTATACGGCAGCTGTTAAGTGCAAGTCACAACAACGTAACTGATCACTTGTAAAACATAATTTTAACTTTTGTTTTTATTTTGATTTCAAACAGCAGATAAAAAAAGTCCAATCAGAAGTTGATTACTTAGATTTGCATTGTAACACTGGAAAGGAGAGCAAGAAACAATAACTTTAGTCTTATCAGTAAAAACAGTCCAGAGGTTTTCAGTTCCATTAGGATACAGAGTAGAATTTTTGCATATCTAAGCTATTTCTGTTATATAAAATCATTACGCGCTTTTTTTTATAAGAACCAAAAAATTTTTCGGTAATTTGTTTTTATTTTTTTGGTAATTTCAGCCTCAAATTGTTTTTAATTTTGTTCTAATTTTTAGCAGCTCAAATTGAAGGAAAATTGAGACTTATCAAGGCATTGCATGCAAAACGATGCGCCTCGCATTTTATAATAAATGTGAAACACCTTGTCTTCTAGTGATTTTTGTGTTGCTAAATCGATTGATGAATTTTATTGAAGTCTTTATGTAAACTTTTTTTATAGATATTCCGTACCTCGGCAGGAGATTGCTCTTAAATTGTTCTTAAAGTTTGGCCAATCTGAGCCTAACCGTCCTTAAAAAAAATCGTGTAGTCGTTTTAACACATTTTAAACGTATATTGGGGTAATGCTCGGGCAAACTTGTAATTTAAGTATCTTGGGGAAGCATACTCAAAGAACTCCCCCTTCCCTAGCAAAAAGCGTCTTCTCAACACAGCATATCGACAACCTCGATTTCACAGCCCGCGCCGTTCCATCTAGAGGGAAAGAACGCGGGTTCTGGGAAGGAGTTTAGTATCTCTCAGAAAACTGTAAACTTGATCCCGATTTAAAGCCCTCTGGAGGTTAGACAGACTGCAAGAGATTGTTTCACCGTTGTGCATTATTAAAAGGTGCTAACGTTTAAAAAGTTAATAGAAAAATAAGACTGCAATCGTATTTAACACATTTATTGAACGTATATTGCGATAATGCACGGGCAAGTATTTAAACTCCTACTATAAATGAGTGGAAGTGAATTTTTAACAAACTTTCAAAAAAAAGGAATTCATTGGATAATAAAGATGCTTTACTCCAATTATAAATGTCAACAGAAATGATATGAACATCCACAGAGAGCTTTTTCATCCAATTTCATAGCAACCACTTTGGTGGCCTCTCGATAGTTGAATTTTTGGTGGGCATTAACATGGCTGCTACTGCTAAAGGGTTTTTTTGTGTGTGTTTCTTGAGATTTTTGGAAAACGTTCAATTGCTGGATTAGTATTGGTAAATAACATAAAAAAACGCTAGCGACTAACTCAAGTTTGAAACTTTGCGATTGTTGCCGGGAGTCTTGTTAAGCAGAGGTCCGAATACTGGGCCCAGCTGTTCAAAATCCGATTAGCACTAACCCAGAGTTTAATGTTTAACCCACGATGTTGTTTCTAATCTTACAAAAAGACATTTTAGCTGTAATTTTGGAATTAAAAAGACGTTTCCTAGAAAAATCCAAACATTACAAATAACCGTTTACATTTTCTGAAAGAAGAAATTCTTGTTTGAATCTTTGCTTAACCAACCTTTCTACAACTGAGGCCTGGTCGCAACTGCAGCAACGGCCGTGCAAACGTATCTACCGACAGTGAGGACCCCAAAATTTTTCGCTTGAGTTGTCCATAATGCTCTGTAGCTAATAAAGATGAACTGCACAATTTTTAAACAAAAATGTTTTAGCTAGTATTCCATGCGATAGTATTCTATACGAAACAGTGATACAAGTAACGCTTTGTAACAACCTCTTAACCGTTTCCGGTCGGTAATACAATACACTCTTAAAAACCTGGCTACAAAATTAAACTCGCCACAGGATAAAAATGCTAACTACAAACTATCAACCATACATCGATAAATTAATAATAAACTCTAGATACTGAATAAAAAACTTAGCTGCCTTTAAAGAAGATACGCGCAAAGTCCAATGGATAAATATTGACGATCATTACCACGTGATCTAAGTTAAACTTTATACACACAAAAAATGTATGCTCAGAATCCGTTTGCACTAATGTTGTAACAATTTTTAGTACTAAATTCTTTCCGGACAAACTTTTAGTAATTATTTTCTACACATTTTTGTTGTTGTACATGCTCCGCTCTGAAACCATTAGGAAACAAAATCTAGCGGATCTCCGGCTAATGACCGTCAAAATTTATCGTTCATTTACATTGTTTTCTTTTCTACTGCGTCAGACAATTTATCACAACATTTTGAAGTACTTCGGCAAAAAGAGATTTCTACGCTTGCGTGACCGAGTCCTACAGTCGCGAGTCTTACTCTGATCTTTTAAGTAATCGGTTTTAAAATACAGCATCAATTTTACACCGTAGTGAAGAAGAATTATTATTCTGACATTTTGGGGACTGGAGTTCTTCATCGGAGTAAATACTGACGAAGCACTCCAGTCCGAGGCGTCAGAATAAAAGTTCTTTTTCACTACGGTGAAAAATTTATGCTTTTTTTAAAGCAGTTTCTTTAGAATCAGCGACGAATCATTCCATTTGTGATCTTTTTAACACAAATCTGACAAGAAATGTCTGCCCGATCCGAAAACACGGCTTTGAAACCAGATGGCCAAACTTTTAAAATAGTAAATAGCTGTATAGAAAAACGAATTGACCGACCAAAGTCAAAACAGTTTTCGCCGAAGTTCTTTAAATGTTAAAAAAAAATACTTGGTTGCACATTGAAAAGAGTATATAGCTATTTCACTTTGCATGCACTTATGGAATACACACTTTTTCTATAAGAACCAGTAAATTTTTCCGAGTCTCGTTCTTTTTTTTGGTGATTTCAGTCTCAAATTGTTCTTAATTCTGTTATTTCCAGCAGTTCAACTGGAAGAAAAAAATATAATAGAAACAACAAATGCAGTGCAAAACGATGCACCCCGTGCATGCGAACTACCGCGAGACTTCTCGTCTTTTATATTGTGTTGTTATGTTAAATTGGTGGGGTAAGACTAATCTGCGTCATAACTGAAAACCGTGGAACTGGCAAAAATCACAAATCTTATTCCAAATACTTTATAAATACTGCAAATAGCGCAGCTGGACAGTGTTATATAATTTGTGCTCTATAAATTACGGTTATTTTTAGTATTACTACACTGCATAGCATAGTAATTGCAAATTCTTAATCAGGCAAGCAATAATTTTTAACTTTTGTGGACGACAATCGATGAGGTCCGAGCAGATAAAACCATCGACTACTAAGCATCAAGTTTTTCCAGAAGTGGATTTACCAATTCTTCTGCATTCACTATAAAATATCACTTGTTCTCCAAACTAAGTAAATTTCTCTCAACCTTTTAGGTTTTCTATAGAGCCAAGATCTTGTAGTTCGCACGACCAAAGACATTAAACTCGACCCCAGCGTCTAAATTTTGATGTAGGTGACCAGATTGAAAAAAGGCGGCTATAGATAAAGTGTTAACAAAGCAGCTGTGTCAGTATTCAGGATAAGCAGCCGCTGAGCAGCCGATCATTTGAGTCCTCTAATGAAAACGGCCCTGAAAACGATCTAAAGACAATAACTTTTTAAAACTGCTTGTGGAAGCACGACCCTCTAGGCTCTACTATATCTCTCTTGTGGAATTACGACCCTCTAGGCTCTACTATATCTCTCTTGTGGAAGCACGACCCTCTAGGCTCTACTATATCTCTCTTGTGGAAGCACGACCCTCTAGGCTCTACTAAGATTTTTACAAGGTGATAAAGGATTATTTTGTAATGCGTTACTTGGTCAAAAATATGTCCTTGATTCGTAATTCTATCAAAAACTGATTCTTATCGTTATCCGTTATAGCGTTCAAAAAATAACCGGAATTAATAATGCAAAAATTATATAAAAATGTCCAGCAGCGCTATTTACCGTATTTAAAAACGATTTGGAATGAAATTTGTGAATTTCCCTGGTTTCGCCGTCTGCAGTTCCCTAGCTTAGCCACTACCCAAATTTATGTTCTAGTTAAGTTTTTACATAAAATATTTTCATGGATATTCGGACTCTCAGCATGAAATTGTTCTTAAATTGTTTATAACTTATGGCCAATTTGAGCCTCGTTGTTCTTATAGAAAAGTGTGTAAACAAAGATTACCAATGGAAAAGACTGAATTCGAACACGGCTTTTAAAACTACCAATGCCTCACCAATACAACGCAAGTTCAAAAATATGTTTTGTTGTGATTGACATAACTAAAGAGTATGTTTATACAGTAAAAACCCGCATACAAGAACATGTGGATTAAGAACACCCAGGCTGAAATTTGGTAAAACAAGGAGCATATATGTAACACATTCAGCCTGAAAATTGAAAATTGTTCTTATATATAAAAACTCTTCCCTTTTCAGCTTAATAGAACAAACAGTGTCTGCAGCTTTACTGTGGTATTGCCCTAAGATCTTTGTATAAATGCCAGTATAATCTCACTTGCTGTGTATAGCAAATGTACAGCAACTGTATTTTGAATTAAAAGTCTTATAATTACATGAAAAATATGCAATAA
Organism: Zoanthus sanctaehelenae; assembly: GCA_028564885.2. Classification (NCBI taxonomy): domain Eukaryota; kingdom Metazoa; phylum Cnidaria; class Anthozoa; order Zoantharia; family Zoanthidae; genus Zoanthus; species Zoanthus sanctaehelenae. The sequence goes on from JAOTRI020101578.1 coordinate 11,012, forward strand.
AATGAATGTCACCATTTGTCAAAGTGCCAGTTACACTTTTTAAGTAAAACAATTAAGAACACTTTCAGGCTGATTTCACCTAAAATACCCTATATATAAGAACCCAATCAACCTGAACCCCGAAAATGGGTGTCAGTCTTGTATGCGGTTTTTACTGTAACCCATGCAGCTTTATGCGGTATACGAATAAATGTTTTATGAAGCGGTGCTATATTGTACATATCTGATTTGCGATAACGTAAACTTAATTCAGACCTGCTGATTAATTTATTTTTTGTATAAAGTATGAAAAGCTTTTGTTATTTTTCATTGATCAACAGACATTTGACAATCATGAGCAAGGATATATAAATTATATTTTCAAACTTGTAACTGAGACGATGATTTCCCCAAGATATGGCGTTTAAAGACGCATAAATTAAAATGAAAATATTTGAAGATATAATGAACTACACGGCTGTCCGTCGCTGATTGAACAAAAATAACATTCACTGAAGTACCAATATTTTTCGAATGTCAAAATTTCTTAAGAAGTTAGTACAAAAGTAATCTTAATGTTGCTGTGATACCAGATCATAGAATTATTTTTTATTAGAAAAAAAAACGGAGTGAACCTGCACTTTACAAAGTATAAATCATTAAGGGTTGAAATTGATCGTTTTAGTCTTCGAAATTACAAGAACTTCAACAATCTTCAGGCCTGCCTAGAAACGGAATACTTCCAGTTCACTCGCCAATAAACTGAGATTCTTAATTGTAGTATTTCTTTGCGACTGCTAAAGTACATAATTAGCCAAAAAATATGTGACATGATAAAATAGTAGTAAAATATCAACACCTTTTTCAATAAAGATGATAAAGCGTTTTGTAATAGAAGCCTTTTTTACAAACAGAGGAAACCCAGTAGAAACCATTCTACGTACATGAACAACTCTGAAACAATTATTGATTCCTTTAAAGATTTCCAAACGAATCGCAAAACTCTGCAAAGGATGCGTTTTCACGAAATTTTATGGTACAATACAAACTATTTTGCATTTTCAAACACCCGAGTTCAACTCTAACATTTGCATGAAATATAGAGATTAACATCGTGAAATCGCACCCACTACGTAATTTGTCTCTTTTATGCGAATTGACTTTAAATATAATTACTTTGGCGAATTAAATAAGCCCGCCCTATCGACCAAGCATTGTGCGATGTGCTCATATAATAGGTATTTATAATTATTACGTATAGATATATGGATATATATTTATATATTTATAGTTATTTAGAGATATATTATAATATAGGTAATTGAAAATGATTTTCTTTTGTAACTTTTCAACGAAGTGAAAAATTTAAAAGGACTCCCTACCATCCCCGTATTTTCCTCTGAATCCAAATTAACAGCTCCCATTTGTTTATTCTTGGAATACTGCTCATATCATACAATACATATTTCCAAAGTCTGGATTTCCTGTGCGCCGCGATTTTGAATGTGACGTGTAATTGTTGATGTGCATTTTCGTTAAATTCAGTATCAATGAACGAAAAGATGTCTGACGTTACAACCATAAAAAGCAATTTAAAAAAGGCAGCACGCGGAAAATTCAGACTTTGAAAATAAAAATAACAATTGTTTTTAATAAACTATATGCAAAGAAGAAGAAAATGCAAGCTGTTGGTATGAAAATAACAAAACGCAATATTTTAGATTTGAAATATTGCTGGTGAGGGCAGGAATCCTTCTAATTTGTTCCAAAAATTATCTTTTGTACCCGAGATACATCTCGCGTGATGCAAATTTAAATGGAGGTTACTATTCGTTATACAATTTGATCACCAACTAATGATGCACTAATTTGAGGAATCCTTAAGAATATTTGTACGTTGTATTTACAGTAAAACTTTACCAAGTTGCTTCATTATGGTATATTCGAAAGAATACGTCATACGAAGTCGTGACCACTGAACAGGTTCCGTTGTTAAAAAGGTGTTCGTGGTTGTGACTGTGGCGCACTGCGTATTGATGGCGGTGGAACACGGCTTGTAGTCACTTCCTAACTTTTCAATTGAAATATTTGCTGAAATGGCTGCTATATCCTTTTCCATCTCCAATAATTCGGGCTTCATCTGAAAGAGAAAAATATGATTTAATAATTAGACCACGAGGACAAATCGATGACGAGTTAATCAGCCGCGAGGCCGTAGACCAAATGAGCTATTCAAACTCGTAGTTTGTGAGGTCAAGAGGTCTAATTACTTTAGTATAAACCTCGTAATCGCAAATTAAGTTATCTTTACTATTTTGAACCGTCATCTTTTCTCTTCCAATAGTCTATCACAAACGCAATTCTAGTAAAGTAATCAATCAGAATACCGGATGCGAGTTAGACCGTCAGTATATGTCTATGCGATTAGAATCGTCTGCAATTCAAAGCTTTTAAAAGATCACTACAAAATCTGCATATTAAATTTCAATAACATTTTTATTTTTTTTTATTAAACTGTCATTTCGATTTATATTTTGTAAAAAAAATAAATGTAACTGAGCTTCAAGACAACGTAATAAATACAACCGATCACAGCGGCACGATCCAGAAGATCGAGAAAAAAATAACTGCCATAAACTGAATACACAGTATATTAGACATGTTTCATTTTTTCTCTGTTATCATTGACGAATCTAGAACAACAACATAAGTGAGCAAGAGGTAAATCTAGGACAATTCAAATTATTATATTTTAAGGGAATTTATCAACTATAAACTGTCTTTTTGTAGCTACAGCCTCGCCTCAAAGCGAAGCCATTATGCCCACCTGATGTAAATGTAAGTAAGAAAGTAATACTACATAGGAGGCTCAAAAATCTCAACAAATCACCACTCGTGTTGCGGATCACGCAATGGAGCATCACATTAAGGACCTTCCAAATACCTGATGATTTGAAGATGGCCATTTACAGAATGTATTGTGCAGTGGATTGTTTGGTAAGTTACCGTAAAAGCTCTAATAAGCCCCCGGGGGGCTTATTAAATTTCTCGCCTTCTAGAGGGGGAGGCTTCTTAGAGAGGGGGGGGGGCTTAATTAAAAGTTCCTGATGAAAATAAGT
>JAOTRI020101589.1:0-14109 GCA_028564885.2 Zoanthus sanctaehelenae
AGAGTCTTTGACTCCCTCTGGACGGGACACTAATCCATTGCAGGTTAGCTCCCAGCAGACGCTGGTACTCATTTACCAACCCCGGAAGGATGGAAAGCTGAGTTGGCTTAAGCGGAAAAGAAGGTCACACAAATATTCGAATCTCGGCAATGTGCCGGGGATCGAACTCGGGACCTTGTGGTTGGAAAGCAAAGATCTTACCAACTGCGCCAACCACGTCCGCCTTGCACGTCCTATTGCATATGCAGCATGGTATTAATTGTTACAGTTGGAGTATATTGGTTTTAAAATTAGTAAGTGCGATTGACTGCTGCATTTCACCGTTGTTTCAAAAGCTTTTTCTCTTTAAACTTATTTATTTTAGCCTTAGATTGTTCTTAATTTGACGTTCTTATATTTTATTTGTTTAGGTGATTTGAGCCTTTTTAATTTTTTTAAAGTTTGTTCATTTATCTTTAAAAAGACTTTTATAGTTGACCTAACAAGAAAATCAAAAATGAAAAAACTAAATGCTTTCACAGCGATTGAAAGCGACTTTTTATTTTAAGATTTTATCATAATTTGTTTTTGTTAGCGCGGACAGGAAATTTTAAAAAAGCACCTTCTATAAGCAATCTGTGATATTGTTAAGTCCCTGATTCTTGTATTGTAGCCTAACTAATAATTATTCACTTGATGAAATACACGCTTTTCGATTTTTATAAGAACTGGTAGTCATATAATTTTATCGAGGCTTATTGTTCTAAATCTTTTTTGGTTGCTTCAACCTCGATTTGTTAGTAAATTGTTTTTTTTTTTGAGTGGTTTAAAGATTTATTTAAGTTTCAACTACAAACATTTTTAATTTTTTTTCAGCATCAGCCCGAGCTTGTTTTTAAAATTGTTCTTAATATTCGACCAATCCGGCTGAGCCTCATGGTCCTTATAGTTATAGAGTTGTTATCCTATATAAAAAGTGTAGTGGCTAATTTCACCCTAAATTCAAAAGCTCTTGTTAGTCACAAATTTAGAAAGTGGACGTCTTTAAATATTAGTTCTCTTTAATGTTAGAAATGTAATTTTCAATTTGCACTTAAAAAATATTGTTTTTCCAAATTCTAAGAAAACTGATAGTTGACTCACGCCATTGCTGACGCTTTACAAACCTTCATAAATCATACTTTAAAAGATGACATTTTTAAAAATAGATTGATTCCCATAAATTCTAACCGTCCTATGCCTATGGCTATATGACGAATAAGCACTTTTTATGCGTGAATTTGGCTGTGAGTAAGTTAATATCTTAACGTAAACCCACTCAAAAAGTATATTTAAAGATTATTTCTTCGTTTATAAAATTCTTTGTTAAACAATTTTGTCTATTTCATTTTTTTCTTGGCTTGCTTGAATTTTAATATTTTTAAAATGAATAAATGAGTCAATTATATATTCGATTTACATATGGTATACACCATAATGATGTCTCGAGAAATACACACTAGAAATAAAACTTTTATTTTTCGTAAAGTACTTAATCATGCCCCTTGGCCTTAAGCAGGTACAGATTTTTTTGCTTTCATGTGACTGTGAGCCAGGAAAAACCGCGGCTCTAGCAATTAATTGTCAAAGACACTTGCGTCTAAGGAATTATTCTTCAGGAAAGAATAGTGCTTGATTTTATGACTCGTGACCATCGCAACTCTTTTACATATTCGGTCAAGTTTGCCATCTCAGCGAGGCGGTAAAATAGTGTCAGAAATTCTTGTTTATCATTTAATAAGCTGCAGTTTGTCCAGCTAACGAATCAGTATGACTAAATTTTGTCGTTAGACTTATTTACTCAAACGAGTCAGAGATGCAAGGAAAAATCTAATGTTCGTTTTCAACTAATTTTAAGTTATCATTTTAAAAGATAAACACTTATTTATATTAGTGTTTACAGGACTGCTGAAAGCTAAACTACGTGAACTTGTTTTTGTGCAGTATTGCTATTGAAAGTTTCAATTTCCGTACATCTCGCGATTATTTCAAGAATGCTTATTTAAAATACTTTTTGTTTTCATCTTAACTAAATTACTATGTTGTTGAAAACTAGTTAGTCTGCAATCATTTTAGCTTTCGCAAAAACTGTCTAATAGTGATCTATAATGTACATTCAGTGAACTAAAACATTCTGTTTTGAAATACATAAAACTTCATTATATATACCATTGCTTAAAATGCTTGCAAGACACAAGAAGGCATCAACTGAGCATTTAATAACCAGTTTTTTTAAAGATTTCTATTACAAAAGAAAGCCATTTCTACGCCTGAATGCCATTGTCTTTAGAACTGTCTTATTGCAACTATAAAAGTAGACTTCAATGGCATACAGCTTTTCATTAATTTTTGTTTTTTAAAACGAGCTAAAAAGGCATAAAGTTCTGAAGCCGGGTAATATCACTAATTTTCTGCGTGATTATTTCAAATTTTAGAGTATAGCTTAATCTTTTCAATCCCAGCTCAATTGCTAAATTCTTCCAAACTGAGTCCATACTTTTCTTTGAGCAAGTTTGAGAGAATTTTACTCTTTATCTTCTGTGGTTTGCTTTGTTCGATCAATTCTCATTTTCTCATTACTAAATGTCTTATTTTGTATGTGTTATGTGAGGAGAAGATAGGTGTTGATAATTGACTTGAAGTGAAAGGGTTTAAAAAACAGTGTGAGACTCAGATACCGTTTTGTCTCTTGCCTTTTGTCTCTTGACGTACAAAGTGCATATAGCAAGAGAATATAAACACGCGAGCTTAATGATTACGTAATTAAGTTATGTGATTAAAACGTGATTTGCAATTGCAAATAAAACTGGTCTTGACAAATATAATACTAGTAGTAGTAAAGTGTGTCTTGACGCACGATATTTAATTAACCTAAACTAACCATTGCAAAGAACGAAAAAACACAGTAATTCACGATCTCTAAATATTCATGGTGACTATTGTAAAAAAGAACTAATAGATCTATAATAATTAAAAATAAAATAAATTGCTCAATAACACATCTTAAGACGTTTGTCTTATTTCAAGACTGTGTTGCTTTATGAGTTAGATAGGTCCAAGTTAAATTCCGCTGAAATAAGTTAAACTTAAATAACAGATTTTGTATATTGTTGTTTGAATTGAAGTATCTGTGGATTAAGTTGACATCAATTAGATGATATTAACTAAAGCTATATCATAACTATCTGCTACTGTACTGAGAGAAAACATCAAAAGCCGGTCCTATTTTATAGTAGGCCATTGTTTCAAAAATGGATTTCAAAAAACAACAACATTCTAATATCGTATATACAGCTACGAGCATAAAAAGTGGCAGAAATCAAAAGATCTAACATCAGATTTCGCTGACAGCTCTCACGATGAAAACAAAGTTTCTCTTGTCCTTTCTCCTTGTGACAGCCTTGGCTTTCGCCTTCTGTAAGGGAGATGAAATGAAAGAAGGTTTGTTTTATTTTCACAGCAAAAAATCATTTTCTTATTTCAAGAAAAAAAAAACTTATTTTAAGAAATTTTTCTTGAAATAAGTTTATATTTTCTTGGGAGAATAATAAGAAAATTTTCTTACTAATTTTCTTAAGAATTTTTTTCTTAAGAAATTAACAAGAAAATTTCTTGAAATAAGAAAGTTATTTTCTTATATTAAGAAACACAAAACTTATTTTAAGAATTTTTTCTTAAAATATTTCGGTGAATGAGAAAAGCCTTTCTTATAATAAGAATATAGTTTCTAAAAATTTTTCTAATAATTATTGTCTGAATAATTTCCTATAATAATAAATTTGCAAAAAAATATGTCAACAAGAATAAATGTATGTAACAGTTTCTACTTAAACAGATAATACTATATACCCATCCTGAATTGCTGTTATTAATATTCTTTATCAAATCTAAAGTGATGTTTAGATTAAAGCTGACAAATATTGTATATATATATACTATTATGATGCCTAACTAACATGGAAGTGGATCTGAAATGGGACGATAAAATTAAAACAACACAGTCTTCTTTTTTCTATAAATTCAACAAATTTTAATTTCTTTGTATAACTCATACAAACTATTAAGTATGTTTAACAATTATAATAAATAACTAAACAATATTCAAACATGATGGAAGTTGAATACATCTGTGTGCAATGATACAGAATAAGTTAAGAAAAAAGGAATAAAGCTATTTATAAGTTCGATTAATAATTTATCTCTTTTGCATGAGAAACAAGAACTCAAACAGTATATACATATCATTTTTGTGTCTGTAATATAGTTGTCATTAAATTTTAAGTTCTTTTTGGCACTTAAACTTCAGTTCATTCCATGTCATCTTTAAAACTTTTGTAGCTAGTCAGTGCTGACTTGAATGGACTGGCAATATCTTGTGGAACATTTTTGTCCTCAAATACAAAGTACTGGAGCACATTAAAACCAATCTCCTGCATCCTCGGATAGTCGAAATCGAAGAGATAAAAGGTAGCAAGCAAAGCAAGTGCTGCCTCATTCAGCTTGGCCACGTCTACCTCACACAGAATATTCTTTCCAACAATCAAATAACAACTTTTCTTCTCCAGGATGAGGCCAGGGACGTTTCCTGAACGCTTTGAACATAACGTTTCAGGATCTTCATGGTCCTTAAAATAATACAACATATGAAAAGTTAATTTTAGATCAGCATAGTTTTTACCTGGGCAAGGTTGCCACTACAGCCTGTTTAATCTGGAATCTTTAAGTGCATGGTGGTGGAATTTTTCAGCAACCTGAAAATTCCTCTTGGATGAATAAGCTTTAATAGCAACCTTTCCCATCATCATCAATCTAGTTTTATCCCACCTCACTCTACCAGCAACCTCTCCCACTCCAACTCTGCATCTCACTCAATTCAATGCATCCTCCCTCTTCAAACCAACACTCCTACTCTCCTTCTCCACCTGTGATTTCCATGTCTTTTTCGGTCGTCCTCGCTTCCTCTTTCCCTTCACTTCTAACTCCAATGCCTTCTTGAAAACATGCCCATCATCCCTCCTTAACACATGACCGTACCATCTCACTCAATTTGCCTTTGCCATCTGAACCACTGTTTCCTTTCCCAATAACTATAATACTTGTTCTATCTATACTTTTTTCAGCCTTCTCAAAATGAGCCGATTGCCAGCTCAATGAGCCGCTTCCTCTGGGAATTTGACCGTCTCCTTGCCGTCAAAAAATGTATTATTTTAACTAACAACAAGGAGAAAAGAAAAATGAAAACCATCTCCAACTTTAATATAACCTGCTTCTCAGAAACATTTTGAGAAGGCTGTTATTAAGCACTTTCTCTTATTGTATATCCTAGATAAGATGCCATGACATAATTGGATGTGGCATTTATTCGAGGGCAACATTTATTCGAGAGCAGCATTTATTTAAAATGTTTATTTTTAAAAAACCAACAGTAACTTTACTTTAAAAACATTTGCTTGTCTTGCTATACCGATCAAGCTTTACAGTTTTAAAACTACAACTTGCTGCACTTATAAATGCACAAGAAATCCAATAAATTTGATGATGGAGGTACGCCGTTTCTTCGAGAGTGGCATTAATCAAGGAAATACAGTATTTACAAACCTAAAAACCCTTTAAAGACACAAAAATTCCATACATTCAGCCATATCTAACCAAAATGGTAGCAGCACTATGCCTTTGACAAGTAAATTGTGTGTCACTAGACAAAATAAGATAATAAAGTTAGGCAATTGCCATAATTTATATGGGATAAGAAAACTGGCAACTCATTAATTTAGCTGATTCAGTTGCAGCACTTTCCCCTTGATTATAATCATTTGGCACATCAGGGTATATCGCAGTTTAATGGGAACAAATGTAGTGCAATACACATACCTTAAGTTGATGCACCAACTCCACTGGTTTTTTGGAAAGTTTTTTTGGGCCAAACACAGAGTGCAAATTCTGCAAGACGTGGATGATTTTTGAATCTAAAACCAAAAAATGATTGTTACTGAATATTAAAAATTTTTACCATTCAAACAAACAATAAAGATTAGAAGTTTATTTAGACTGAAAGAAAATAAACATAAATCAAACATCTTTCAATTGCAATATGTAGAGAAGTAAAAAAAAAATTGTAACAGTAAAAAGGTTAAATATGAAGATATGACAACTCAGATCTGAAATGTCATCTGTCAAAAAATCCAAAGCATAAATTCAACAGAGTTTCATAAGCAATAATAAATGATAAATTCAGTGAAAGACATGAAGTGGATCCCAACCTTAACTGTACATGCAAATTAGGACTGAACTGTCAAAAACATTTATTATAAAAATTTCCAAAGCTTTTGTAAAAAATTATTCAAGCCTATATTTCATCAATATTAAAAGCAATAATATAAAAAAAAAGATACTTTGGAACAGAAAATTAATAAACTATATTGATTTAATATCTTAGGATGTATTCAATACAAAATCTTATTCAAAAGCTATTAGCATAAAATAACTTACTAGGCTTTGGACTTTTTGGAGCAGATAATCCTTTCGAATGAATTCCATAGTAGATTATTGTCTCAACTTCTTCCCCCAATCTGTCCAGGCAAGCATTTTTGAAGTGGTTTCGATCTTTAGTGGGTTCAATAGTCAATACCCTTCTAGCCTCTTCAATTATCTTTTAATATAAACAGAAACAAAATATTATACTTTATCAACTGTTAAGGTAGAAAAAAACTATAGAACTATAAATTTATGTTATATAAAAAATCGCAAACACCTGTCAAATGTTATAGATGTTGGTTTAACCCTTTTACTGCCAAACAGTTATCAACATTCAACTTCTCCTTACATAACAACTACAAAATATGACATTTGGTAATGAGAAAATGAGAATTGATCAAATAAAGCAAACTACTGAAGATCAAAAGTGAAATTATCACCAAGTTGTTAAATCAAAAGTATGGTCTCGATTTGGGAGAACTTGATAATTTAACTGACTGAAAGAGTTAAATAAATACAACTCAAATTTTTGCACTACTTTGCCATAATCACAGTCATTAGTTAACTATAAAAAAACTTACTTGACCCCAGCAGTAAAGATAGTAAAGTAGTAACACTAGGTGCAAATGAGTACATTTCAACTTAATAGGTTACTATAAGGAGTGGTTATATTTACCTCCACATGATCTTTAAAACATGGGTAAGTTTGCAAGAGTTTTTTAACTCTTTCTCCTGGCAAAACATTCTTAAGCCACTCTCTTCTGGCAGGAAATTCATTGTTGAGGTAACAATTTACCACTTCTACATTTGGATTTTTCTTCTCCATCTCCTTTGATAAGCCCCTGTAATGTCTGTCCATTATCTCTTTACCATCAATAGGATCATCTGTAGAATTGTTAGAATTCTAATTAGAGCAATAAAGAATATATATCTTATATTCTTTACAGGAACATCCAAATGATCTAATTTTTGTTACATAGATAATGAAAAGTAAAGTAGTAAAGTAGTACTTTAAATTTTGAAGTGTTTATTGAACTGATTATGTGACAACATGAGGATACATATGTTACAGTTGTTACTCCAGAAACAAAGTGTTAATCCATATCAGTTGAATAAAAAGTTCAAATATGAATAATTGTGCTAAGTGTGTTAATCTTATAAATTATATAAATATTTAGGTCACATATATTCTTCTTTTTTCTTTACCTGAAGTGTTGTTTTTATCACAATCATTATCAGTAACATTGCAACCAAAAGTGTCTGCTACTGGTATGTCATCGTTTTTAACTGTCTTCATCTTTTTACCATCTTTTAATGCAACATTGCTAACATACTTCCTTTTAGCTGGGGTAGCACCTTGTGGCTTTACGACTGGCTTTGTATTACTCAAACGCCTTTTTAAAGCTTTAAACACAACACCCTAGGAAACAGGAAAATATGTATATATATAAATTCTTGAACTTGACTTGAATGTATTTTAAAGATCGCTTAACTCTTAGAGGAGCATTGACAAAAATAAGAAAATGGTTCAAGACTTCAGAGGTAATTCATCGTTTTATTACTATAGCTCTGTTTCGTATGGCCATAAATATGACCACACTCACCAGGTAATGGTAATATTAATGAGTCTTGAACCATTTTCTTAACAATATATATATATATATACAGCTGTGTGCAAAAGTTTTGAACCCCCAGAAATATATATCATTATAAAATTATATCCTAGTATTGTTGGTGAGCACCGGCAAAGAACATTAATTAAATATGTTCTAATGTATAGCACAGATCTGAGGTGGAAACTAGTTTATTTATGAAATATCAGTGGCGATAAAGCCCACAAACAATACTTGGATATATAATGATATATATTTCTGGGGGTTCAAAATTTTTGCAAACAGCTGTAGATATATATATATAATATTATAGTTTGAAGTTTACATAAAAAACTATAAGAGAGATCAATGACATCAGTGGTCAGAGCGGCATAAAATGAAAACTAATCAAACAAACAAATGAATTTTCATGTTGTAATTTTCAATACAATACTGTTCCGTATGGCCCAAAAGGACCACACTCATCAGGTGAATACATAACATGACCATTAAAGTGCTAAAGGTTTACATATTAAATTCAAATTTTAACGACGCTAAGTATTAGGTTACAGTAACCAGTAATGAACTGAAGGTAGACAGTAGTTTTACATATCAGCAATTAAAACAAATGGAAAGTGAAACCTTGTTAAAAATATAAGCCAACAAATATTACCTTCAATCTACTCATGTTCAAAAACAGGAAATATAAAAATTCATAAAATTGAACAAAATTTTGTCACATTTCCTGTAAACATTCTAATAAGCCCACCTCACTAAGAAGTCCCTTAACCAATGTGCTCCACACCTGGATAACCTGAAACTTACTCTCTAATACCCCCCCCTCCTTCACAAAAAAGCTGTTATCTTTAAAACAGAAGGTATACTGTATGAACATAGACTTTATCTCTGTTTTTTGTTTTTGAATGAGCAGTATGATAAATACTGAACCTAAATTTTTGCTTTAGTGTCTTTCTCAAGCAAGTATTTTGCCAATTAACTTAAGATCTTGTTTTACCTGCAATGCCTTACAAGTTGGCATCACACTTACTCTGACAAATGCCTATAGTCTGAAATGGAGCATAACTTAACATAACTGTTTCTGTAGAAATAGAAACACCATGAATGCATCATTGTATATAAAAATTATTTCTTAACTTTTATTTGTTTCAGCTGGAATGCAAGGTCTGTTATAAATCTAGTATTACTTTTGCTAACTTATCTGAGTAATAGTTTTTAACTCCAGAAGGCACAATATTTTTAACATATTAAAACAATTACAGTATCAGTGTTCTCCCCGGACCGTGGCACTTGTGGTCCACTACCACTCTGTAGTTTCCGAGTACAGCTCAGCTTTTTGGTTAATTAAGAATAATAAATTTTTATATAATTATATCAAAATTTTACGAAAAAATTCTAAAAACAGAGTTTTAAGATTGAAATTTGCCCAACTTGTGTCTTTTTTGCAAACATCTGCCATCTTGAATTTCATAGCCAGTCTTTTGCAATATTTGAGAACAAAGTAGCCATGGCTTTGGATAACAGTGCTGCATGCATTTTGAGCATGAGAATCACACTCAGAATCACACAAAGTCGACGTGTTAAAACGATCAAGCGGAAGTATTGAATGTCATTTTATTAAAAACAGAATGGACATTGTAAACAACAGTAAAAATATCCCTTAAGTTCAAATATTATTAGTAAATATTCTTAGTCAATATTGAAATAAAATGCTGCAAAAATTTACTAAAACTTAAATTTAAAGGTAAAGTTCCTCTGCAGATTGCTATTCATGCCCTTTAGTTTCAAAGATTGCCAGAAGTCTGTACATGAATATTAATGAGTCAGCACTCTGGTGAAAAAGTCTGGGGAGAACACTGAGTATTAGTTGTTTTGAAAACAAAATTCTAAAATATTGATTTTAAATGTGTCACTTTTTTTTGGAAAATGAACAATTTGAAACCATTTCCAAAGGAAAAAAAGAGATATTAAAAGTAAATAATATTTTCAAAAAATGACCTGTGTCACATGGTTTTAATTAAAAAGACAATATATAACATTATGCTTTCAATAGAATAAATAATGAAAATTTTTATGAAACCGACAGGGTTTAATTTACGATACTTACATGTCCTGTTTCATCATCTCTGAGACATGGATAGGCTATGACAAGAGATTTGGCCATTTCCTCAATTTCCGCTGACTTTGGAAATCTGTTAAATGGTGGACAAGATGATGCTGACACCATATTATTCATAGTACCCCTGATTAGCCTTTCTCGCAAGGATTTGCTAAGAATACCTTCTTCAGCTGCAACTCGAATAGCTGGGTCTGAGTATAACATATACTCGGGACCTTTCACAGGAAGGGGCATTTTCATGATTTGGGGACTGATTGGAGATGATAAAATCTTTGGTGGCTCAACATGAGGAACTGCCAGTGGTGATGATGATAAACTCATTTTATCATCAGAAGTTGATGGTAATGACACTGAAGTTGATGGTGATGACACTGAAGTTGATGGTGATGACACTGAAGTTGATGGTGATGACACTGATGTCAAAGAAACAGGAGAGCTTGGTTTTGAACATACAGAGTGTTTGTTATCCTAAAACAAAAGATAAACAGACTATTATTTAAAATTACACATCAGTATAAATTATGAGTTGTGCCAACACCACAATAAAAAACCGCATATCGAAAAAAAAAATTCCTAGATGTGAAAAATACTCACATTTACAGATGCCTGAATCATCTTCCACACTCTTGACCTCTGAATAATTTTTCGGCCACCTCCCGGAAAGAGTTCGGAGAGAGCTTCATAGCAAAGTGACTCTATATCCTCCGTTTCTGTGATGCCATTTTCTACAATTTTAATCAATCAAGCAACAGTGAGACGAAATTCAACCATTTCATAAGTACTTATTTAAAAATACACTCTCTCAACAAATTACTTATTTCATTGGATCTTCAAACAGCTCATGTGAATCAAATATGCTTAAAGGAGAGAATAAAATCAGTAAATCTATAAAATTTCGTGGATGGACGTTCATGTTCTTTGGACTTAGTCGTCTACATATGCTGAGAGGAAAAAGACATATGTTTAGCAAAATTTCAGTTCAAATGAAAAAATATAAATGTGTAGATTGTTCAACTAATATTTTTATGAAACTATAATATGATTTGCCAAAGCAAAACTGCTCCTGACGTCTTTTCGCTTTTCGAAACAGCGACGACAAGCATACAACCACGTGCATGGCATATGGCGTCATCACAATTTGTAAACTCAAATTACCTCTAAGGATATCGCCGATTTCATACGATTCTTCGTTAATAGCATCAAATAATGACTTCTTGTTACTATCCATTAGTCTTGATGGTAAGAAATTTGGAAATATATAGAAAACGAAATAACAGCTGAGCCTAACACACACTTGCAACTGAGTTCTTCAACGTTTTTCTTCGTTGGAGAAAGTGATGCTGGGTAATTTTCTGTAGAAGACCTGGAACCGAGACTTGTTTGTCCCATAAGGCACCACGTTTTCAAGTCACTTTAACAAAGAAATGGACGAAATTCAGCCGCTTACGTTTTGGAAATGTTTTATTTGCACATTGTTCGTCGCCCCTACGCTTAAAGTCTTGATGAGCCACTATTTTGCAGTTCATAGCAACGAACCAAATTTTATGGTGAAATGTAATGTTAATAATTGCCCGGCAACATTTCGAAGGTACCATTCGTTCTATAAGCACGTGTCAAGAAACCACAGACAGGAATATGATAATCAATATTTAAATGCTGAAACATCAGACAATCGTAATGAAACGATATCCATACACAATCCGTGGGCTTTGGATGGAACAAATGATACAGATTCGATCGATTTAGATGGTGGAGATGACAGCGGTAACCCTTACGTTAGGTCGGAAAGCGAGTGCAGTGATTTTTCCCATGAACCTTTAGACTACAGTGATACTGATAATGATGCTAATAATATTCAAGATGAAAGTTCCCAAGCTGAGGTAACAGAAACGATGATATGATTTTTAATTTCTGCGTTGACCCAAGTTTTGCATTATTATTATATATATATTTAAGTTTATAATGGTGTTTTATGTTGAAATTTTTAGGATTCTAATTTTTGTCGAAATGAAGCACTGTTCATCCTAAAAGTCAAAGAAAGGAACAGGATAACCCAGGTTCGTCATTATGAATACTTTTAATTCTTTAAGAGGCCAAGGGAGAGTGATGGCACCAACGGGATTAACCAGTGAATGCCAAACACTTTTCCTAGGTTCATTTAATCAACTACCTTTGTGGTGGCAATGCACCCTGACATGACATAATTTATTAACTTGCTCTTTTGAATGCCAGACAATTCTACTAAAGACTAAGACACACTATCGGCATTGTCTTGTCGTTACGGCTCAACATCTTTGTGAGACAGTAACCAAGAAATAATGCAAGATGCACTGTCCTCAATGCATATATCTGGTCAAAATATCATTTCAAAATAGAAGCTGCTTTGGCTTAAATAGAGGTTACTAATGTAATTTTGTAAAACTCCCTGAAGAAGTCTACACTTGTTAGACGAAATGTGCAGGAGTGTAAATAAAAAGTTTCACAATAATAGTATGCAGAGTGCTGGCAGATCAATAGTTTATATTTTAGAAAAATTATTAAAAAAATTGTCTTAAAAATTATATTTAGAAAATTTAAAAAAAATTGTTTTAAAAAAGAATTATATTCAAAATATTGTTTTGAAAAATTTCACATACATGTTCCATAAAATCAAAAGTGTTGTTTTATTTTTAAAAAACATTGTAACATTTTTTAAAAGACCTTTTAAAAATTGTTTTAAAAAAATAATTAATTATCATAAAGGATGTGATAGCTTTGAAAACTATTGATAAGTGCCTCTTCAAATGATGTCATGTTGAAAACTTCAATAATATTGTTGCAAGGCTGTAGCAACATGGTGACAGTGATAATGTTTCTCAGGCTTTTTTGTGGGTAGGGGAGAACGCTGCCACTGAATGTCATTCAAAATATCAAAAATTATCACATTCACCTTGTGGCAGGCTTTTCAATAGAGTTTCCATCAAGAAATGCCTTAAACTATTACCAATGACAGTATATGTCATTTTGTTAGTGCTGCATTTGCTAACAACCTTAAAGAAAACTACCAAATATTTATACAAAGTTCTTTTTTCCTAGGTGGCCCTTGACAATATTGTTGATAGCACATCAAATATTGTGAATAGTGCTCTGATTCTGGCCAAAAGAAGATTAATTAATGCATGGGAAAGTAGGGAACATGGCACAAACTTTTTAGAAACTGTTACTAAAACTTTCGAAAATATTCCAGAACCTTTTTCAGCTATCAGAACAAATCATTTGCAAACAGCCTACATAAAGAAAAACTTTAATTATGTTGGAATTAAAGAGGTGGTTGTAGGAAAAAAGATTGCAAGAAAGCGCTCGAAAAACAAGCAATTTCTGTTTGAAAAAGATGAAAATTTTGTTTACATACCTCTGATTGATAGCCTGTGCCAACTGTTGTCTAACAAAAAGATAGCAAAGATGATTATCCGAAAGCCCCACCAGTGTGATGGCGATATTTATTATGATGTTTGTGACGGCCAGTTCTTCAGAAGTGATAAATTCTTCAAAGAGCATCCAGAAGCTTTGCAAATCATTATCTACCATGATGCTGTTGAAGTGTGTAATCCACTTGGAAGCCAGGCAGGAAAACATAAACTTGACATGTTTTACTATACTTTAGCCAATTTCAATCCCAAAGTGAGATCGAAGCACTGTGCTATTCGACTACTGGCCATAGTAAATGCAAAATTGGTTAAAAAATATGGTTATCATGCTATACTGAGTCCAATTGTTGAAGATATCCGTAAAATTGAAAATGGATTTTTGTGTATTATAAACGGTACAGAGAAAACTGTTTATGGGAAAGTCATTAGTTGTGCTGGTGACACAGAAGGCCAACATGAATGGGGAGGATACAAAGTTGGT
>JAOTRI020101600.1:0-14108 GCA_028564885.2 Zoanthus sanctaehelenae
ACATAGTATCCCAGAGTTGGATACTAAATACAGCGCTGCGAAAGAAAGCACCGTTTCTAAAGTGGATACAAGCAACATAGAATGTGGTATCCCTCCTTAAAACATAGTATACCAAATTTGGATACTAAATACAGCGCTGCGAAAAAAAGCACCGTTTCTAAAGTGGATACAAGCAACATAGAATTTGGTATCCCTCCTTAAAACATAGTATCCCAGAGTTGGATACTAAATACAGCGCTGCGAAAGAAAGCACCGTTTCTAAAGTGGATACAAGCAACAATTTGATATCCCTCCTTAAAGTGCATGCATATGACATAAAATTTTTGTTTTTGTTTTTAGTAGTTGCATATGTGTATAAAATCACTGTAGTATTAAAAAGTCTTAATAGTATTCATAAACATGTTTTTTGAGGCCGTAAAATGCCTAAATTTTGTTAAAAAAATGTCCCAGTGACTGGGTTCTAATTGACATCATGTGACGTCAAGTTGTTTACCTCGCGCAACCACAAACTGCTTGGATAAGTCTATTTTACTCGCTTATCATTCCATTCTGGTGTCATTGGGCGCTCTAGCAGCACATCTTCTTCCAGCTTTCTTCCTAACCTGCTCTGTCGTCATGTTAAAAGTGTTTCGGGGACACAACTTGACGTCATGGCCGCGCGATTCCAGTAGACATCTTTTTCGCTCAAAACGGGTAATTCAAACGACGAATATCTTGTTAAAAAGATAACATACCGTGAAAAAAAAGTAGAATCGAAGTAATTTCAAAGCAGAAAATTTGTGAAACAAGATCTACTCTTGTTTTTTTCCCTTCATTTAAATATATTTATATCTTAATTTTGATGTTCCTCACCCAAGTACTTACACTAGTTTGTCTATCGTTTTACAGTATTCTTTCGAGTTCAGAATTGGTAAGTAAAAAGTGTCAACTTCTTTCTTCCTTTCCGCTCCATTGAAATCTTGTTACAAACCACATAGGTGGGACTTTGCTCATGTTTTTTCTTCATTTATAGCATATATGCTTCCATTTCTAATAAGGTTAAAACAATTGAAGGGCTATATATTGAGAGTGTTTTGTAAAATAAAGATCCTCCAAAAGCATATCACTAATGTTAAACATATTATAATATAATATAATATAATATAATGGAGATTTTACATAAAATTGTGACGTTGCGTCTTTCCTCTTACAAACTATCTGTGTGCCTTGACGTGCACTTGGGAAACGTGCTGGCTATGAGGTACAGTAGAGGCTCCTTGGTTTGTTCTTTTCAACTCTCTACTTCTTCTCTTTTGATTTTTAATTGTCACACTTATATAAAGATCCCAGCGAAAATCGATAATGTATATCGTTTTTGAAAACTGCTGGCCAACATCAATTGTGGTCCAAATATTAACTCCGTAATTTCTTAATGTTCCAAACATAATTGTATTCGGACTATTTGCTTTGTTGAAACATAAATTTCGTAAACATTTGGAATTGTGAAAATCGTAGAACATAAAATACGAGGCCTACGGTAGTAAAATTTCTAACTGTGTGTTCTTTGTTTGAAAACTTTCTTTGTTAGAGAAGGTTCCACGTTACCAATTTTGCGCTGGAAAACTTTACAATTCCGAATAACTGAATATCTTTCAAAAATAGCTATTTCTACGGCCAGATACTTCTTACTAACACACGTTGTGGACAATGGTTACTACCCAACTAGCCAGTCAGTATCTTAAACAAAAGAACAATAATTCTATTTCAAAAAAACGTCCAGTCCTAAAACTTGTTTTACTGATTAGAGTTTTCAAATGGTTTTCCTTCGTTTAGCTTTGAATTTGATTCTTGTTTACTTGATATATAATTAGTTTTTTTTTTAAATATAAAACCTTATTAGGTTTTTCGGACCGCTGCCTGGTTAGCCTAGTTGGTAAGGTGCCAGTCTATTGTGCGGGAGGTCTCGGGATCGAATCCCGGCCGGACCAACACTCAAGGTCTTAAATAATTGAGGAGAAAGTGCTGATTTTGCTCTAACATCTGCAAATGGTTAGACTTTCGCGTCTTCTCGGACAAGGACGTTAAACCGTAGGTCCCCGTGTCCCCAATTAGTTTATAAACTAAAGAAATAGACACGTTAATAAAGTTACTTACTTTTTTTTTATTCAAGATCATTCATGCAAAGGTTCTTTTGTTTAACGGTTACTAAGATAAACGACCTTGCAAAACAAAGGCCTTGAACATAAATCTTAGTCGTTCCTATTTTTAGGATGGAATGTGCGGAACTAGAAATTAAAAAAATACTTTGATTCTAGTTAAAAGTGCTGTTACGAATGCAACACATTCGGCAATCAGCGGCCTCCTGGGTGCCATCAATCCATGACGTGTTCGCATTTGTTCGCAGGGTCTGGCTTAATTTATGCAGCGATAGTAAGGGCTGCTGTGTTTTTCTTAAATTAGACAACTTTGCAACCACCTCCACCACTTATCGGTCGCATTTCCTTCTGAGAAATTGGCCATTGAAAGGTTTGGCTTAGTTTCACTTCATTGCTTCGCTAATCGCTTCGTCTCCTTGTGAAAGCTTTACAGTTTTGAACTGGGTTTCGTTGGCCTTTTTTGTCAATTTTTTTGTCGCTTTTACATTGTTATGGCTGTTTTGTGGCTGGCTGAATAATCAGTTTAGCTTTATTTTGAAACGTTACAACTGGTGGATTGTAATGTCGTTTTTGGTTAATCGAGTAAAAAATGAACGAATTGCAAACATTTGGGCTATCAGAATCAAATTCATTCAGTTATTTCTATTTTATTGTTGATAATCCACAATGTTATTAAATTTGTTACTGAAAGTAAAAGTCTTTTTGCTTCTTTTCCGCCATAGTCCGTGCGCAGACATTAAAGTTTGATAAAATGAACTGTGCTTTTGATATGAGCGAGAATATTAGTTTAAAAAACAATAAAATTTCACATGCACAGGTGTTTTTTAGCCGACTAGAATCTTCAGAAAATATTCTTTGTTACCAACAATTTTTAAAATCATATTTATGGTCACAAATATACGAAATTTAACTTGCAATCGCACGTTTAGTTCAAGTTATTTAATATGAAATAACATATGTTATAATATTTATTTATATATATTATTTTCTGTTTTCTTGTTATTAAAAATTGTTAAATGAGACAAATGGAAATGAATTTAAACTTATTTATTTCTATCTATAAAGTAAAAAAATGAACAAAAATAAAAAAAGAGATCATGATTTTTTTAGCTTTTACCTTTTTAAAAATAATTTAAAAAAGGAGGTTTTTTTAAAATGATAGAAATAATTTTTAATGAGATAACTAACCTTTTTGACTATAACTTTGTTTTTTTCCACACCTTTTTTGCGAGTGCTTACAGAACTTTTTTGCGTATTCTTGACTACGACTGCTATTTCAGCAAGAAAAAATTGTGAAAATCGCCTATTGCGGTGTTAAAAGAGAAAATGTGTGCGATTTGAGTTTGTTTTTCAAGGCTTTCTGCTCGAGAGAACTCAATAATGGTTTATGTTTTAAATGGGTATCTCTGTCAAGAAACTTGCCATACGAATGGTAGTCCTTACTCAAGGCAACTGCGCCAAAATGTTGAACACCACTTGTAAGGTCTTATTCAGGACAGGTTAATTAACTTCCGATGAAGTCGGCAGTGATTGGAAGAAAAGGTAAAACATTGTTATTAGTACAATTAGTTAAACGAAAACTGTTCAATGCCATCACTAGTAAGAGGAAACGAAATCACTTGTGTTTCAAGTGGAGCATGACAATATTTCCTAAATTATTTGTTTCCTTCGCAATCTGCTGTTTTGTTAAGCACAAATCTAACAACCACAAATATGAATAATTTTATGACGCCACAGGCAGCCCAAACTTGTGATGTCACTAGTTAAACCTTTTTTAACATTTTATAGATTTTATATGGAAAAACTAACTTATATATGCTATTATAAAAAATTTAATGTAAATGCAATAATAAACCTTACTTACCTTACTTTCGATTATCCCAGTCTTTTCTATGCAATCACAGCGCAAACTGTCCATTTTACAATGTCTTTGGTTATCATTTCGAAGCAAGGTCGGAGACTCGCAACCAACTCGTCACAGAGATTATTCTCACATCTCAATGCAAAGGATCGAATTGCCAAAACAACACCACAGCGTTAAGGCCAATAAGTTTTCTTTTTAGTTTAACTCCACTTCGCGATCGCAACGCAATTTTTAGAAGAGAAGTTCGAAATAATGTTCAACTTTTTACAATCTTCCGAGCCCCTCGCCCTTTAGTGTGGCTGCGGTGGTTAGAACTTGACATTATTCTGTACTCTCATACCCTAACCTATTTGTATGAATTTATTGTAAACCGACAAAAATGTTTGTGCTTTTGGACAAAACAATGAAAAAAACCAACTAGATCGAGGAAACTTAAGACCACATTTACACTAGTTGAAGATATCTCGGACTACTCCCCAGATCATTCGCAAAATTGCATTCACACAAGCATAGTTTCAGTTATTTAATTTGTTCGAGATTACTCGAAAACGTCCGAATTCCATTCACATTTATTGTACTCGAGTTATCTTGTTTTTATGAAAACAGTTTGCGCGAGCGGAAATGCATTATGGCGGGTGCTATTTATCTGTTATTGTGGCCCTTGTTGCAAAAAAGGAGGCGTTTGAGAATTCAAAGGAGGGATATTTCAATATTAGAATCTAAAAAATTAAGTAAATTTTTAAAGACATAAAGTTTTTTTGTGATTTCATTGATGATTGTCTTAACTGTAATCGAGCGCGCAGAGTTAGGTCGTGTTTGCAACTCTCAACTTTTTTTGAGGTGGATAATTGTCGAAAATAAACGCGCATCCATACTTCAATCTTTTTGTGAGTTCGCTAGTTGTTTTAATTCGAAGGCAAACTCCCGTTTCATCAAAGATTTCGAGAAATAACATATTGGCGATGAGAATCTTGAAAAAAAGGAAAACAGATAACAATCTTCGTGGAAGCCAACGATAAAGGTTTTTTTGTCCAGGAACGTTAAAATGAAATTGTAAGTTACGTGCAGTGATTAATTCACGGGGCCAAGAATGCAAGTGGCAGATCAGCGGAAAAATCCGGAGACCAAAACAGCGGAAATGTAGTGGCTCATTTGCAAGCTGTAGGAATGATTGGAAGAATGGATGCTTTCAATAGTACTATTGAAAGTTGGGAATCATATTTTGAGAGATTTGAACAATATTCAAATGTAAAAAGGAACTTTAAATATATACAAGCATTCAGTATTACATCTGTGCCGAAATCACTTAATGAGCTACTGCATGCAGATAAGGAATGCCTGTGGAGTAAGAGACAAGAAGAAGCTTTCCGAGAGGCAAAACGGTTAATTGCATCCGATGTAGATCTCACCCACCACAACCCAAACAGCACAATCTGTCTTGCTTGTGATGCATCAGGATACGGATGATGGTAGTGAGCATCCAATAGCATTTTCATCCAGAACTCTTTCATCGGCAGAGAAGAATTATTCTCACTGACTAGAAAAGGAAGGATTGGCACAAGACAATTGAAGAACAAAGCTTCGAAAAGCTGGAGCCGAAAGTTGATGAATTGAAAAGGTCAGTCTTATTGTTTTTCTAAACAATGGAAACAATTATGAAAGTTAGTGAAGACTTCTAACATTTCTTATTTCACAGTTCATCTTTGCTGGACAAAATTTCTATTTCACCATGCGCAATGCTCGACAATGCTTCTGTTTTTCTCCGAGATATTAGCGTGCAGCAGTCGAAGAGATCGGTGATCCCGAGCCAAGGGTTTCGGTCACAACAAGAAGTGGTCGTTTGACCTCGAGACTTAGGCTTTGTTAAAAACAGTCAACTCTCTCTTAGCGGACACCTCTATAACGGATACCTGGTGTAGGTCCCTGCCGTTTTTCAGTCATTCTCACTGTATCTAAACTCTATAAAACGGACACGTCTCCATAACGAACAACGGACACTTTGAAACCGTCAATGGACACTTGAAAAGTGTCTCTTTCTATTCCATGCAAACTGAAATGTAGGTGCTTCGTGTGACCACAAATATCGATTTGGGGAAACAAAATTCTTATTTAATTACTAAATACGGATCTCCGGCTGTTTAAAAACAAACGTTTACTTGACACGTAAAAGTTCAGCGTAATTGGCTGCAGTCAAGTTAACTATAGTTAGTTCTCAGTTAGGTACTGTTGACCTTTTACTTCATCACTCTATTGACAAATAGTTCTCATGTACCTCGTCCATGAACTGTGTAATATTTTCCCTGATTATTTTGTAAACAAGATAAGTTGCTTGAGTTCCTGGACTGATTCAGCAGTTTGACGTTGTCCTAGCACCTTTGTTAGCCAACATAAGCGTGCAGCCGTAAATGCACGGACAATATTATGGAATTGCACACTGAATTTTTGTTGGTAAAACGGGAAACCTGGATTAGTACATGCCTTTGCTTGAACAATTAACTGGTTGTACAATGCCATATTTTTCTACCTACATGTTGGCGAGCTTTGGATAAGATGCAATGGCTATTGCATGTAATAATAAGGACAAACGCTCATAGCAAGTAAATACTAAACTACTATCCTCTCCCCCACAACAGAGTAATTTGCTTTATCAAAGTGCTTTCCCTTATCAATCATAGCAGCAAGCTCAATGTTTTGTATCTAGCAGTTGCTGGATCATCAAAAATCCCCAACAGGCTTTCACGGCAAACAGGAGACAGGTTATCATTTTCTTTTAGAAAGGGCTCAACATCCTCAATAAACTTCATGACCCGATTGAGGATTTCCTATTTGTTCCACCATCTGGTTTTGGAATGAAGTCGCATTGCTCTGCTAGTTGTTGTATTGCTTAACAGCCGAGCAGCTGGAGTGAGAAAACATGTTGTTACAACACCTAGAAAATGTGTCTAGGACACTAAATTCAAATTGTTTCCCAGCATTGTCGATTGTGTGTGATAAACAGTTAAGATTAAAAATATTGGGGAAGAAAAACATGACTCGACGTAATTCAGTTTCATTTACTGATGCACCATCTCTCATTACTGCTAGAAGATGGTTCGGTTGCATTCCATACTCCACAGCCAGGCACTGAATCAGCCTTTGAGCATGCTCTTCCGCATTCATGCTCTTTGCTGTATATTCCTATTTTTGTCGATGAAGCAAACAATCATTGTCTATGCTTCTCCCATGTGGCCCTATCAAAGAACACAAAAAAAGCACTGTTAGCAGCTATTTCGGATATTTCAAAGGCTATCTCCTTCTGACGAATCATGGTAATGAATTCTGCTAGATGGTTATGAGATGTCAAGCGATCACCATATTGTTTTAAGAAATCGTCGCTAACTGGCGACTTTTAAAAGGTGAATACCCTTTATTAGAGTTTCCACAAGCTCATATCGATAGAGCCTCATGTCTTTAGGTTATGTGGATCCTTTTGTTCCTCCACTTTTTTTTCCGAGTTTCTCTGCAGGCTCACATCTCAGCTTTTCCTGCACTGTATTTAGGCATTGGTCTTTAAACTCGTTCACCCTATACCACACCGACACATTTGGATCGACTGATACATGCACATTTCTCTTCTTCTCGGCTGGATTAGTATTCACTTTTCTTTTCCGAGAGATACTGGCTTGTGCTGGAGTACTTAATTTTGCTCCAGCCATAGCTGCTACTTCTAAAGGATCTGAATATTCATCATCTTCACTCGAGAATGGATTATCACTTGGCTCCGCCATTTTGAATTTTTGAGATTATCCGCTGACCACCTTTGCCTTCTACCACAGGCAGACCACCAGGGCAATAGTGCTTTTTGATTACAAAAGGTATTTTACGCAAAATCAAGCATAAAAGGAATCAATGCTTTGAATTAGAACTTGAATTGTTGGTTTTCATTTACAAATTGCCTTAAAAAAGCAAGAAAGTTATTCAAAAAGAAAAAGTGTGCATGAAATCTGAAAAGTTGCTAAAAAGTTGCCGACCAACTTAAGGACAGCCCTAACCACAGCTGTGAGTTGGGTATGTCAGTGTCCAAAATGACATTCTTAATTTGATTGACAGTAGTTGTTCTTTGGTATTGTTGTTAGGTCTCTCAGCTGCATTTGATACGGTGTAGTATCAGATATGGCTTACTAGACTGTCCTGACGCTTTGGAATTAAAGGGAATGCCTCAGCTTGGTTTGAATCTTATGGAATGACCCCTCCAGTTTATAAGCATAAATGGTGAATCATCTGATCTGAGAAAGTGGACTTGAGCTCAAGCGTAGGTCCCCTCCTTTTTCTAATGGACACCTCTATTAGCTGAGGTTATCCACTGACATAATTTGTCATTTCATACATAATTATGCTGATGATACTCAAATATACACTGCACTCATTTGTGGCAGTGAAAATGACCTTGGTTCGACCAGGTTTCAGATTGAGTCATGTATCTCAGATATTGATAAATGGATGGCAGTTTATAATTTGAAATTAAATAAGGATGAAACGGAACTCCTCCATTTACATTCAAGTTTTTCTAGTCCTCCTGAACTTCATTTGTTCACATTTGGAAATGACACTGCGTACTTTGCTGCACATGCGCGCAATATTTACTTATGGAAAAGCAGATTAATAATTTAGTAAAATCTTCTTTCATCTTAAGAACATCGTTCTTTTATCTTAGAAACATTGCAAAAGTACAGTACATCTCAGATGATGTATGCAGAATTCTCGTCCAGTCACTGTTGTGTTCCTTAATTTTTTCTTTATGTTTGTCGTTGAAACTTTGAAAGCGTTAATCTGTTTTATACAATAAATTATACTATCTTTAATTGTTGAGTTTGACCGAAAAACTCTACAATCATAATAGAGTTTGTTTTACAAATCAGAAGTTGTAGTCGTACATGAACTAAGCAGGATGATACAGGCCTTAGCTCGTACATGTAATAGACGGATTTTGCAATTTCTTTCTATTCCCGATATCGTTTGTTGTGGAAGGCCAAAAATAAAACGTGTGGAAAGTGCTGACGTACGATATTTACACACGAGTTTGTTTTCACAAAACGAACGAGCGAGGCTTTGTGAGCGAGTGAGTTTTTTGAAAACAAACAAGTGCGTAAATATCGTACAAAAAGCACTTTCCATGATTAAGTTTTTTTATTATATACCAGCTGAGATTTTCTTGAAATTGAAGATGATGTATTTAAATTGCTTTTACAAGTATCCATGTAGTTTTCAAAGCTTTCCAAGTAACTTAAACTTACAGAAAAGTACCATTATAAGTTAAGTTTAAATCAAGGCTTGAAATTGTGAAATAGAAAGCTGAATTGAATTAACTATTAACGATTAAAACTTGAAAACAAACCTCTAAGACTTGAAGGTTCGAAGTCTTTGCCGTCATTTCGCTTCACAGTCAGGATAAATTCGCAGAGATATTTTTCAATTCTAAGGCTTTGATGTCTTCTGGATTTTTTTGGTCATGTTTTTCTCTCAAAAATTCAATGAGTAACTTCACATGTCTGGTCGTCTTTACTCTTGTATTTTTGTTTTGTTGTTCGATAATATACTCGTCAATTGACTTTTCTAAATGCTCAAATCTCTTGGATCCTTGCGCCATTGTTTAAAGTAGAAGTCTTTTTGTACTTTTGGTAAAAACGTTTTCTCGCTACCGAAGTTTTCACGCATTGAACTTGAACTTGTTGAATGAAATCAGTGGTACGTTTTGACAAGCCGCTCCTGATTGGACAAAACGCTTTACGAACGTGCGAAAAAGCCATTTCGCTTCTGTGATTGGCTATCACAATTTTTCAAGCAGAATTTTTCATGAAGAAAACTGTGAGTAAATCTCAGTATGTATATAACAACTAGAAAAAAAACCCAAAAAATTAAACTGATATTTTAATTAATTTTAATTATATATCTAAGTGATAAATATTTCCAAAAAAATTGCATTGCTTTTTTATAGCATACAGTTTATTAAAAATGTGTCATTAAAGCCTACAGCTGAACAACAATATCACAATTTATACAAACTCGCAGTACTAACCTCAGCGATGACAGATGTCACAGCAGAACAAAGGAAATAGAAAAGAAAAAATTATTAATTAATGACAACTCCCCAAAGGGGTTTTTCAGTGTCATGTTTAAAACCTCTTTCTTCCCCAATCAAGAATTCCAACTAATAGGAGGCAAACCAGTAGGCTATTTACAAAGCGTGGTAAATTTGTTCCTGGGATGACCGAGGACCAATTCATTCTTTGGTCAGAGTCGGGGAATCGAGTATATGGTTAACAACCACCCGTCCTCTGTACCTCGGTAGCTGGTCATTATCTTTCTCCAAAATTTCCACAGTAGCAAAGTGGTCACAGGTCAAGAAACAACAGCATTTCTGATCACTGCAAAGTGCCTTCATGCACCTTTCTTCAACTTTACATAGGTGAATATTGAACCATAGCACACCTTCTGTAAATGACGAAATTCGATATTGTAGTCATTTCTTGCAACAACACGTTTATAACTCTTGCTGTGGAACAGGAGTCCTTCTATAAAAGCAACGTCGGAATACCCACACTTTGCCATGTTTGGGATGTGTTGCTAATTGTTCTTCAGTCAGGAGTGTTGAATTACCCCATACTCGTTCCAAAGAGCCAACATAATGAATGTTTTCAGCAATCCTTTCTTTTGTGGATCTGAAGCAAGAGGAAGAATTGCAAAATCTTTAATACCAGAAGTTACAGTATAACTGCAAAGTTTGTTTTTTTAATACTTCGGTACATAATCCTACACTTTTGCATGAAAAAAACACAAGCTAGGACAAATAATCTATTTGTAATGTGCATGATAGATTATTGGAATACCATGAATCTGCATCTAAACCTGACAGATATGAAAATGCTGAATATTATACGGTAATTTATCTTTATCTTTTAATTTAAAAAAAGCAGTTTTTATCATGAAAACATAAAGTTCATAATAATATGTGTTAAACTTCAAAATAATGTGTAATATTCTTTTTATTACACATTATTTGATATATAGATTGTGATCTCACTTTACAGATCTGTATCTATGTAATAAAACTTTATGACATTTAAAAACTAACTTTTAGTAAACTTAATAGAATTTCAGTAAACTTAGTTTACATTAATTTCATTACCGAGCAAGGCACCGCACGAACTTCAGGTGAAGTAGCTGTGGATCTGGATATCTCAGGTAATTTCTGAATTATTGAAACTGCTGTAACAATCTGAAATGTAAACAGTAAAGTAGTACATGTTAGGAACCACAAAATAATCCATAATAATAACTATACCAAAACATTTATTGACAAAGTATTTTTTCACAATTTCTTTCATTTGCTCAAAATTGTTAACAAAATTTGATTACATAACACGAAATGGTGAATCACTTTAATCAGGAACAAACCTGGCCATCTGCATTTTTGGTACCATGGAATAAGTGTCGCATATCACTATTATAGTCTTGAAATGGGAAACATGAATTTGACCACAAAGGACCAAGGTCTTTTACAACGTCTGGAAGATGTAAGAGCTGATGGACATTAAAAGTCTGGAACTGCTTCCCTGCAAGAAAACATAAAGCCATTTTTCTCATAAGTTTAGAAGTAAATTTTCAGTTTGAAACTAAAGGAGATGAGTAAAATGAGGTTATTAGTGAAAAGATGAAACAAAGGTAAGCCTTTAAAAGAGTGAAAAAAATTAATTATGTTATCTGCATGAGTTAATATAAAAAAAGATACAAAAATTAGTAGAAGTTAAATGCTATTAATCATATTTTGTCCCATTTTTTTAGAAATGTTGCATGACTGTCCATCACCTTAATATGAAAAAATATACACTTGACCAGACCTCAGATAACCTATTTTTCACACTGGATGAAAAACATTACCACTGGAAGTGATTTTAATTCGCTGAATTTTCTAAGCGGTCAACTTTTTCCTAGAAACAATTTTCATTCAAGGCTCAAATACAAAGACCAAAATATTTCCTTTTGCAACTAAAATTTTAACAGCATTTGCAATTTGTGATTAATTACTTTTATTTTTGCAAATAAAATTTTACATTGAAAAATTTTACAAACCAGTCACAAAACACAACCATGAAACTTTCTCAGTTTCAAACACTGTCAATGTGAAATGTCAAATGATATTCGAGGTTCCAACTTGGGCAGTTTGCATATATATACTTGGTATTCTTGAGAATAAGGAACTTTCAGTTCTTCATGATTATACTAATTTCTGATTGATTTTAATTTCAGTGGTGTAAGAAAAAAATGCCTATATTACTAATTACCATAAAAGCAGGTGCTCGTGTAGTAAAAAGCATCAAGTATGCATGAGCTTTAACTATTTCCTCTTGTGAAATGGTCTGCTTTTATAGTTTGAAGATACCACCAGTCAGCAACATCAGGAAGAAGTGATGGTCTGAGGGAAGGTACCTCCTCAACAAAGGTGTCGCATAGAAGAGTAGCAATGGCCGTTTTTCTGATGTTGTAAAAAGAATTTTAAATTTTCTTAGACTTAACACAATAACTAATAAAAAAATATCTTTACCATCTAACTACATTTCCGTGCACTAAAAAATAGTTCTCAACATGTTCATTTAAAATTATTTTTCTACTCTAAGCAGGTTTCTTTTTCTACTCTGTGCAGGTTGCTAACAAAAAACAAAAATAACGTTTAGGAAATTTTGCTTCTACATTTTCACTGCAAATTAGTTTTATTGGTACAAATCACTGGCTAAAATTATTGTGTTTATCTCTGAGAAAAAGCAGTTTTAGCTTCTTGTTAATCAAAAATAATTTTTTATGTGGAATGAGTTTTTTTTAACCTTTTGTTTAAGGAACAATGAAATCTGTTGACCCAAACACCATAGAGGTTGATAATGTGAAGTATGACAAGGTCCCAAGATCAGTAGCTGTTGCGAAAAATGTCAGTTTTCCACTTCTAGTACTTTTTAGATCAACTATAATAATTTCTAAATATAAGCTGCTTACAATAGCTTATTTGTAAAATAACGTACATGACAGGGGGAAGGGGATAAAAGAGAGATAGGGGAGAAATTGTAAAAGTGATTGCTACAGAAGAGGGAATATAAATGTGTTCAAATCACAACCACATCATTACTGCCTGCTGACCTGAATAAACTATGGTGTTCTTTTGCTGTTATAGATAATAAGGGAGGAATCCTATAAGCGATGTATCAGATTCCAAGATTCTCTATCCCATTTCTTTTGATGCCTATATTGAACAACTAATAGACATTAGTTAACAAAAAAGAAAACAACATTAACAAAACTAATAATAACATTTGAAACTTGAACCAAGTAATTATTTTAATAACTTTAGTTTCCTTGTACGGCAAATGTAGTAAGAAAAAAAGTGTAATTTAAGTAGAAAGATGTTTTAAAAAGCCTTTTGGAGAATGATATCAGGTAATCTGAATTTCCTTTTTGAAATAGGGGTAATCTGTATATTAATGGTTAAATTATTTTTTGAATTTTAGTGGGAAGAAATTTCAAGCGGTATCTGGTGCTGTCCAGTTAAAGTAAAGGCAACTATTAAGAATTCAGCCACCAGGACAGCTCTTGCCTTGTCATTGTTTGCAATATTCTATCCAAGGAAGAAGTGGAGGAAGATGACTTCATGAACTTGAGGCAGACATTAGTGAGGCAATAACTGGCATGTGTATATACTTCTTTCATTGCATAATGTTTCAGCGAATTGCATTTGACTAATCCAATTATTACCTTAGTGTACATTAATTGCAAAAGTGTCTTGGTAATGTGGTTTAATGTGAAGAAATGGTGATTCGGCAATAATTGCACCATAGGATATCCTGTGTTTGGAGTAAATGCAGAAACTTGGGCAGCTACATAGACTGGAACAACATTCATTGCTAGTTTGTTGTGATGCTAGAGTGTTTAGATATATGTGAGGAGTAAGATGGCACAAAAATAAGAAAATTTTGTATATTACATATTACCAGTCTTGCTCTGTGGATAATGAGGCTTGAGACGTGCTTAAATGACGAAAATATTGGGCCCCAGGGATACTCACTGTCTAACCTTACTACACATCA
>JAOTRI020101611.1:0-14105 GCA_028564885.2 Zoanthus sanctaehelenae
GTCTGACGTTTTTCAGGGGGGGGGGGTTGAAAAGAACGCCGCCCTGATGTTTCTCGGGGAGAAGTCGATTTGTGCATGATGCTCCCCACATGTAGTTGTTTTGGATCCATGAAGTACAGATAATATGCCATCTTGTCTTCATGTATAGTTTAAGGACGGTTGTTTATTACATATTGAAAAAATAACAAGCTGGCTAAAACAAGTGAAGAAAACGCTTTTTCTAGGACCTTAACACCAAAACCTAAACTCTAATGATTTTGCTAAAAAATAAAAGTAACACTATTTCTTTTAAACACTAATTTGCTAAATGCCTTTTTTATTTCACAGTGTAAAAACTATAGTATATATATAAACGTTATACTATATGATGCCAACCGTATAGTATATAACGCCAAATATTTGTACTCCTGAATTAAGACCACACGGCAATTTCAACCGAAAATATATTATGCACTGAACGCAAATACAAAACAGTTAAAAAACTGAAGGCCTAAAAGGAACGGGTTTTTCCAAACTCGGTCCAAATGTGGAACAGTCTCACTCCAGAATTCCAAGACCAGACAACTTTATCCAATTTAAAACTGGCTTTCTCTTAGCAATCTTATGTGTTTGTGACATATATTGTTTTAAACTTGAGCCTTGAGCATATGTAAAGTGCGATATATTTATAAGGTTATTATTAAAGTTATTATTATTATTAAACTGTTACATGCTGTTGTAAATAGTTTTGCACTGCACACATTGTAACTTTATTTTCACAGGTACTTCATATATGCCTTCAGTCTATCTCATTTGAGGATTGAAATTTTCAAAAGAACAAGAGAATAAGGGGAACAAAAACCACTATAATTTTTCATGGTTTCAACTAGATGGTATATAGCCATGAATTGATAGACCGATTAGAGCTCACTTAAAATGGTTTAGCAGCTGATTTAATTAAGCATTAGAGCACAACTTTCTATGATTTTATCGACGAAATATAGTACGCGTGATGTTGGGAGAGACACGAGAACGTTGTAAAATTACGAGCCGCAGGCAAGTGACTTTAGAACATTTCGAGTGTCTTTCCCAACATCACAAGTGCTCTATTTCACCCTAAAGTCATAGAAAGTTGTGCTCTAATGCTTTTATGATATAGCAAAACAAGCGGCTAAACAAGCAAGCGAAAACCATGGCTTTATCGGTGTAATAAAGCATAGATTTGGACCAATCAGAGCACGGGTTATATCGTAGCTATATTATAAACGGTAAATGATCACAGGATTTTATCCCTATAAATGGCTTAGTTTATAAAGTTTCATCAAATGGTCCAAAAGTTGAGCCACTGACAACATTAAAAATGTTTATTTTTCCCAGTAAACAAGCGAAATGAATGACTTCAACAACAGTCAATATACATCAGCTCCTTGACACAGTATCTTACTTACTCCACCGACGAGCTGACCACAGGTTATCTTTGATTGGCTGTGGCATTGATACACTCTTTTTTTATAAGAACGTCAAATTTTTCTACCGAGGCTGAACGTTATTAAAATATTTTTCTGATTTTAGACAATATAAATAATACATGAACCGTATGTGGTTTACCAAAGAACTGCAATTTGGTAAATGAAAAACCGGTGATGTAAAACTGTTATCTGCAAACTTTAGTCAAGAAGCCCAAACAAATTTTTCAAAGTTATTTCATCATGAATAAATGTTCGTCTCCTTTTTTCAGCCTCATGTTCTTAAAATGTTCTTAAATTTTTGGCGATTTTCAGCCTCATGTTCTTATAAAAAAGTTTCTTATAAAAAAGAGTGTAGTTGTCAGCCGGCGATTATGGCCAGCTATTGCGGACTCACTCACTGCCTCCGGCCTCGACACTCGTCAACTTCAAATCTCAATATATTATTCGGCCAGCAATTTATAAGGATCTGGCCTAAAATGTAAGAGACAGTGTTCACTGGTTTACATTGTCGATACAGAAGTCAAAGTCCAAAATGTAATACATTGGTCTCTCCTTATCAAAATTGATTCTAGTAAGGTGAAGGCAATTACGTAATGCTCGAGATGGAAGAAATTGACAAAACAATAAATTCGAGGTAAAAACCTCGATTAACAAAAGAAAGATAAATGTTTTTTTTTCACTTTTTTTAAATTAAGTTTTTCTAAATATTTGTAATGGAGTGCTCCATTTTGTGTTATATTTGCATCAAGCGCTTATGTTTCCTTATTTGGTAATCCTTAACAAATTCATTTGGCACAAACTTGGCATTTCACTTACAAAGCGCGTCCGACAGTTAACCCTGAATTATTACCAAACTTAACATTTGAAAAAAAAGTGTAAAAACATATGTGCTAGCTTAATATTTAAAATGAACATCAAAATCGAGGCTCTTAGTAACTTTTATAAAAATGTGATAACGTTTCGCATTCTAGAAAATTTACTTGCTTGAATGCAACTAGTTCTGAACATTCATTAGATAAAACCAGTGTACATTGAATATATTTTATAAAGTACATTTAAAAAGATTTGCAATTGGTTTATATCATATGAGAACAAAAAAGTTACATCTTTAGTCGGTTTCTTGACAAATAGTTAAGTTTAGAAACTTCAGATCCTTCTGAATATCGTGATGACTAAAACTCTGTTCATAATATTTTAAAAGATCTATTTTTTCTTAAATAAAAAATTTACATTTTTATAAAAAAAATATTTTCATCAACTTACATGACCATTATCATCCATCAGATTGTTTGTAAGTTTTAGTTTGTCAAACGACACAATTTGCTTCATCCATTGACTACCCGTACAGGGAGAGTCGGGATGAATATGAACTCTCCCGGGTACACTTGGATCTGCTTTTCCTGCCACTAACCATTTCGAGCTGTGAAACGCGTAACGGTAGCGTTTGTCGTCGACAGGAACAAAGTCCATCATAAGAATATATTTAGCTGTTGGTTCCAAGCCAAAGAGTCGCACTTGAAATGGAGGAAACATTCTCCTACAACGAAATAGCAGGAGAACGCGTGAGAAATCAGTGATGAAATCATTCAGATTAATGAGTGGTCCGAGTAAATGGAAGATTGCGTATGGTGTGGCGAGAGTTATGTGAGTGTAAGGGAAGGTTTGGATCGTGTCATAACTTCTCGCTGTGTTTATACATAGATCATTGCTTTATAGCTACAACACTAATTGTACCTATAACAGCATGTTGTCATGAATGACAGGACTTTGTAAATATAGTAAGACAACATTTAGTAATTTTAAAAACAGTGCAATAAGTTCTAACTTGAACGGGTTCTAACAAATTTTCCCTAATTCTGAGTGGACCATAAATAAATACATTATACATACTTTACACAATACATTATTTTATCATAAACAATCTCACAAGTTTATTATCATTGCCGAAACTTACAGATTTAAATAAGGTCCTGAATTGCTGTTGTTGTAGGACAAACGAACTGACAATTCAGAAGGCACATCGACAATTTTTTGGATTCTTCCACGTTAATTTTTTCTGCTATGTTTATAAACATAAAAATAGACATGCATTATTTTATATAACAAAATTTATTCAGGCGCAGAACACACGAAATTGTCAAAAAGCTACATGGCAGGTTGTCAAACGAACGGATAAAAAGTCCTTGAGGATACTCAGTTATACCAGTAAGTTGTAATGCCTAATGGTTTACCGTAGTCAAGTTTTCCCTCCGTTAACAAGGTTATTGATGCACAATCTCAGGGATTAATGGTGAAAAATCTTCAAAATCTAATTTGTTTTGAAAAACGAAAAATGAATTAAATGTATGTTGGATTATTATCTATAGCTATTTAAAATTTTCAAAACTGAAGATGCAAATGTTAGATGTGATTATTTGTGCGTATATATATATATAATTTTAAACAGTATTATATATAGAATTCAATTTCTTGGTACTTGATGTAAGATTACTGGTTTTTTTTATGCATTTATGGAAATAATAAAATTTAATTCCTGTAAAACATGATTATATTATATATATGTGATTTGTTTAGTGAGTGGAAGACAAAACGAAAAATTAATAAGTAATCTTTCAAACAAATACATAAATTTGCTACCGTTCACTTGTCAATATTATCAATCGTCAGCAATTCCAGTCAGTAATTACAGTAAAAACCCATCGAGTCAATTCGAGTGACGAGATTTGTTTATTCATAATTTTGATAATTAATGCGTTTTTGAGTAATAGAGTTGAACCTTGTGCATTTTTGGACTGTATCGAGTGTTGAGGTGAATTAGCGGAACAAAGTTACGTAATAAAGATGCGGAATTGAAAAAGTTTTGTTCAAACTCAAAGAGTATGACCCCAATACATTTCGGCTAAAAATAAAACTAATACAAGTTACGTTCTAGTCCAATGCTTCATCAAAAAGATAAAGTATTTTACTCGGTCAATACTGAGAAAATTGAAACGTTTGCAATTCTTCTACATAATTCATAAACAATAAAGATGCAAAACAATAATATATATTTGAAGACTGCTCCTTGAGTTATTATCTGTTGAAAGATCTTTAGTCATTTTATAGTACGGTAACTTTGAAACTGAACGTAGGCAACATGCTACATAGATATGCTTAGTTCATAAAGATAATCGTTCTGCTTATTTATTTATTTATTTATTAAACTTCGTTTGATAGCAAACTGAAAAATGAAACTAAGATGGTTGGTATATTTGGGTTTGGCTCTAAGGAGTTCAGTTGAACACCAGCAAGAGCTGAGATGTAAATTTAAGTGGCCGGTTTCTCTATCTCGTGTTTTTATACAAAACCGTTTATCTTCTCTACATTTGTTTCAAATTATGTAAAACAGCATGAACATGATTCTATCCATGATTTACTTAATCGGAATCTTAAGCTCGTCTGTTAAAACAGACTGACTCAATGAATTTTGTTCTGCTATCCAAAAATGATAGAACGTACACACAATTGGATAAAGTTCAATTTGGAAAAGCGGCTTGGTTAGGTGTTAATGCTACCATTTGCTGAAAATACTCTATTTGTATACAACCAATTATTATAAAGTCTGTACTGAAAAACGATTCCATAGATACATGCACTCTTTTACGAAATGGAAATCCTTAAGTTCCATACGGGCGAGAGAAAGGTTTAATGCGCAGTGGGTGGAAAGTTTGGTATCTGGGATTTCTAAACAGAAAAAAAAATATTTTATTTCTTAGAATTTTTTGTATTCTCTAATCTTTTAAAATATTTTTTATTCTTTATTGCAGTCTTTGTGCCATATTCATTAAATCTATACGTTGAAGCATACATACTATGAGATACAATATATCAAGGTTTAATTTGAAACTTTTTGATTTTATGCGCAGAAAACTGTCTTTGCTGATTAAAATAAGATGACCTTTCATTGAAATTAGGCAGACTTTTTACATTAAATCTAGCAGCTGTATTTAAACAGGGATCTTTAATAAGAGCTAGAAAACTAAACCATTGTAAGACCTTTTAAAAAGTTGTAAAACAGTTTCCTTTATTTTTACTGTATCGGTTGAGCTGTCGAGGAAGTTGTTATGCAACTGCAAAATTACGAAAGAAAGGACTGAAGAGGTATCGCCAAAAAGTTACTTTCGACTAGAAAGTCTTATACTAAACAAATTAAATGAGTTTGACTTTGACATTGGAACTCTCTTTTGAAAAAGTGATTATAGGCTATACTTCGATGCTTTCAAGGTACTAGACCGCCATTTTGTTTTATTCTGCTGTATATCGTACCATTTTAAAATAATGATACTTGCCCAACTTGAACAAAATTATCTAAAGAAATGATGTTACAACTGATTATAAAACTGATTTCTAAAATATTAGATTAATTTTCGAATTTCAAGTTATGCTTTTTTCACAATACTCATTCTGAGAAAATTATAAAAACGTATTTTGCTTGACAAAAACTTCGGCTTCGACTTGAAGAATCATGCTTCAAATAATAACGTTAAGTGGTATTTTCTGGAACCGTGAGACTTAATGTTTTGTTATATGAAAAAGCAACTCTAGTTTAAAATATTGGTGAAAAAAACATTGTGCTACAAAGTTGCCCTAAGTGACGTTTGGTGACCAGATGTAGGTTGTTGAAAAAACAGAGAAAAACTTGAAGACAGATGCGGCATAAAGCACCACTGATAATCTGAGTTGAAGGTGATAAAAGTAACATAACGACGTCACCTCATGAAGTGAAATTCGTTGTCAGCAGCATCACGAAAAACTCTTTATCGTCAACAAGGAAATATATGGATTGGCATAAGTCCGACGTCGAGCTTTTTTCAACCATTGCAGCGTAAGGCATCCTATCCCACCATTTTCTTTGCGGGCTAATAAATCAAACCAACAGCTTGTGTTGGTCTTTCAATGTGTATCTTATCAGATTTTATCAAAACCGTATGTTCATATTCATTTACAAATAATTTTCAACGATCAGCAATAGATCTAGTTAATAACCTAATTAAATTGCAGTTACAAGAATACTTTTCCTTTTACCTAGCACAAATTGTCCAAAAGGTAAAAAGCGACATCATTATATACTTTCACCACTGAACAATTTTAAATTTCTTTTTTTCGAGTTTCGACCTGGTTTCAACACACTTTGACTATATGTAGTATCTGTTGAGAAATTGTGGCCTGATCAAGCCATTTTTAAATCGTGCTGAAGTTGAGCAGCCTGGTGTTCACACACACAGCAACTAGACTTTTAAAAATTATGTTGTTGTGGTTTAAAATATTTGGTTTTATTTCCGTCATTTTATAAAGTTTGTATAAATATTTTCGAGCCTTGTTAAGCCTACCATAAGTTAATAGATTAACATTAGTTAATAGATATTAAATCCGAAAGACACAAAACATAAAACATAACACTTCCAGTTACTTGTTAAGGCAAAATTTTAGCTCAAAACTAAAATGTCAATATACTTTGTCTGCGTTAGATCCATAATATACTCATTTCGTGTCAATTTTGATAGCGAAATAATTGAGTGTAATGCTTATTTTTGAGCTTAAAGATCTTTTTGTAAGTAGGATGTATATACTTAATTACTAAGAAGCATTGTAACTCTAAAATCATTTCTATAACAACGCAATAACGATTCATTGAGATACTTCACTGAATAATTTGACTTCAACCAGTTCTTTCAAAACAAGACAACATGAACCAAGACGCATTACCACTGGCAGTTTAAAATTTTTCAGGGATACATATTTTCAAATCCCATTTTCTTTAAAACTGTTACAGTGCAGACTTCAAAAAAACAACAAATGTGTAATTAAGAGCCGCCTTAAATTCTTCACATCATCTATCACAGCAAGTAAACGTTAAGATTGCTAACAGGAACACATTGTCTTGCACCAGTCATGAGTGATCACATTGCTTGGGATGCTAATCAAACAGAAGGGGACTTCAAACGTTTTTTTATAATTAACCTCTTATGATTTTTTTTTTATTTTTACAAAAGGGAAATTTTGTTACCCGCAAAAATATTGGAACATTAAACGATATTTTTCTTTATCAGTTTACGAGAGAAATCTTTTTAGGTTTTATAAATATAGTGCTGGTTCAAAACCATGAGAACTAATTCACATCTTCAATCAAATACTTTGAGCTTGCAACAAAACCTAGTATTTAGATACTTCTGTTATAAATTACATTCGGTAAACAAAAAATCGCCTAAAATGTCTGATTTTGAACATTGTCCTACCATTACAATCATTCTATCCGTAAGCAAATCACAATAAAACAGTTATGGTAAAAATTACGACATTACTGAACATTTTGTGATTTTTGATTGTCCTTCTGTGGCATTCTGCCATGAAGAGAATTACACAAATAAGGTAAAATGTTGAATTGTAGAAATTTAGAGAAGGCATATTTTTAGTGAAGTGCCTGAGGCTATATATCATGTGTGTAACTATATGATTTGCAAGCACTTCCGAGGACGCGTAAACTACATGATTTTAAGACGTCGTTATAATTTTAAACTGGTTCGAAACTTTTTCTTTTCATAGTTAGAATTTTCTTCTTTTTATTTCAGTAATAATTAAGCATTCACAAAATTTAATTCCTTAAGTTGCTGGCTAGATGATTGAGCCAAGGTTTAAAAATTATGTATACACAAATAACTTTCGTAACAAGGTGCAAATTTATTCAATAAATATTACAACAAGTTCCTTGTTTGTGAGCTTCGATTAGCACAATGCAGGCCCGCACCTGTTTCAATATTTTTTTTGAAAATGGACAGTATTACTAGGAATTGCAACATCAAACACATAAAATAAAAAATGTTTTTAATTGCCTTGTTTGGTCTTTTATGACGTCTCTATTGAACAAGGTTCTTATCTTCGCCGAATACCTTGCTTCTTTTGATCTCGCATCAGCGTGAAAGTTTGTTTTGATTTGAGACATTTCAATGTTATTTTTATTTAAATAAGCAGATTTTGGTTTTCCTTTAAGCTAATAGCCTTGTGGATTTTAGAGGACAAAACGAAAAGAGAGCGGATATGGTTATAGACCAACGCATAACTGAAGTATGGTGCAAATGCTCAGAATTTGAGATGCTTTTGTATACAAAATGAATGATTTCGCAGACCATCGACCAAAGAGCTCCTCTCTATTGGTGGTTTTCACTTTGGTACACTTTGTGGCCACACACACTTTCATAAAACACTGGTATATCGAAAGAAAAACACGTCTCACAGCACGCAAAGAGTCTAAAACTTCATACAACTTTTGCTGTTTTAGTAATGGAGCCCACAGGTTTGCAAATACTAAAAGAGCTAAAGTGTAATGAGATAAACAGACAAGTGGCCATATGTAAACTGTATTAAGATCAATGTTTTCTTTGCACACGCCATAGAAAAAATAGGTAAATCAATTTGCACGAAAACAATTGCAGTGGTACGTCATTCTGTAAGCGATTTTCAAGCATAGGATTCGAAATAAGTAAGGAGCAAATTGATTGATCTTCCGTTATCTTTCATAGGGAACAGAAACCTTAATTTGACTTGTTTAACAGTAATAGTTATGTTTAAAAGCCAAAACGTTCATGTAAGAAAAACAAATCTTTGGCTAACCTCCCAGCTTTGGTAACAATCATTTCTGTACCGAGGGAGAAGAATTCGTCCCAAAGTCCTTTCATTTCTAGGTCTACTCTGACGTGCACAAAACTTCTCACCGCAGATGAACACGGCGAAGTCGGCGTTGAAGGGGGGGAAAGAGTTGAAACTGTTCTCTCTTCAAAGAACTCGCCTACTATTTCTTTCTTTCTTGATAGACTGAAAACTTTTTTCCCAGTGCCTGCATTCCGTAATCTTTCTGGTTAAAGTAAAAGCAATATGAATTGTGTTAGTGATCTTCCCGTAGTGAGTTATTGTATAAATGTCAAGAAGATTAGTTTTATTTACCTTCCATATCCCTCGTAAGGCTTTGTGAATCCCAGCAAAACATCGAGCTTTGCCGGCTGTTGTTCATAATTTCAGGGTATTGTGAATAGGCGTCAATGAGATGCGCAATTGAAAAAGCACTTGCTCTGGCGGAGAGCAAACCTGACACATCCATTCACTTGATAGCTGAGACCTGCTATCGACGCGCTCTGTCTGGCCGTGTAACGCACGCAGTTTGAATGTGTTCTGTACAGTATCTTGCCCCGAGAGCGCGCTTGGAATGAGGATTGTGTGAACTCTGAACTGCAGGCTTGCTAAAGTTGGCATTCCCAGTGGATTGCTAATTAAAGCTCCGTGTCATTCATCATTATCAAAACAATACTTGTCACTAGTCCGTGGAAACCACAGGGGTAGTTTTAGAAGGAAGGAGTTGGTTGAAAACCTTGCAACACTAACCAAAATCATTAATGTTCATTAATCATTTACCGGACTCTTTTTAACCTGTTGGGAAGAAAGGTTTAGAGACCGCAAGGTTAAGATACTTTTGAGAGTGATGATGAAGGACAAGCCTTTTAAGGCCATTATATTTTCAAGAGTTGATTACGTAGCTTAGAACACATTGATTTGCCACCGAAAGTTGACCAAATGCTGCCTCGGTCTACAAATCATTTTTCTTTGTTATCCAGCGGCGAGAAAATAACAAACTTATTTAATGATGAACATGACAAAGCAATTAGCGATTTTTTGTCCTCTTGTAATCTTTTAATCAAACGACCTTAATGCCTTTGATGCAACCATAAAGAACAACAGCTTTGTGGTTTGCAAGCTCAAGTTAGAAAAATTTAAAGATCATGTTAATCAAATTTCATTCGAAAAAATCATTAAATTATACCCACAATTTTGACAATGTATTAAATTCATTTCCTAATTGACATTCTAAAACAAATTCACATCATAGGGTAGAGTTAGACAGTCTGTAATGCTATGTTATCATTTTCACTTCAATCATTAATGGTAGTGTCAATCACCATGAACTGACAATCGTAGAGCAAGAATTGGGATCAGGAATTAAAGGATTTTCTACAACATCCATCAACAAACATTTATCAAAGGAAACGAAATTGCTTTAAACAAGCTATTGAGCTTTTAGTGGTCTTGGACAATACATTAAAAAATAAAACGTTCAAAAAAATTCTCTTGTCACTGATACTAATGGCATAATAGCATTAACACGGGCTAACCACGAATCCAATCTCTTCTCATGTGTCACTCAATCAAAAGTTAAAACGACCGCTCGAAAACGAAATCTGAAATCTTCTTATAATCTTTCGATCTGTTCTTCAAAACTTTCCCGTTCAAATCGAGTTCTAATTGCTTGTTGACCGTAGAACTCCAAATCTGTCGTTAAAGAAAGTATAACTCATCGGGATAACACATGCGATACCTTGCGTATAATTTTGTCGCCATAGTTTAGAAGTTGACAATTGTGTGGGTGTGTGAGTTTTCTAGGATCGCACACATGCATTTTCTTAAGATTTTGCTAAAGATAAAAACAAAACCTAGAAAAGCATTCTGCGGTAAGAGCAAGTTTCATGTTATTTCAATCTGGTGATTTTGTCACTCATGTTTCACACTGCAAATATTTGCACGGCGCTGTAAAAATATATGAGTATTTGTTTTAGAATATGAACAAGGAACGAGACTTCTTGAAATATCCTCTGCAAGAAATCTAGAATGTCAAAAGAAACCATCTTTACTTTGACATATTTTGGGGTTTTCATCACCTTCATTCAACAGCGTTGTAGTGGCAAAATGTACTGATTTTAGGATTCCACTGACAACTTCTTTTTTCAAAGCAGATTTTAAAAGATTAATTTGTTGACCAAATGTCAATAAAGCGCTATCTCTTTGACAAGACTACTGGAATTAATTGATCATGATAAACGATCTTCGTTTTTTTATTCTGACACCTTTGTGGAACACTGATAGGAAAATTCAAAAATAGTTATTGTTTCTCTTACATGGTTTCCCATATATATATATATATATGGGCTAGTTAAGGCTTACATGTACTTGTGCTAGCATAAAATTCCGAGAATTTGTTTCAGTATGTTCTTGTTTTTCAATATCTTACGAATTACGAAATAAATTATTAGAATATAGCAGTGCAGACTGCTGTTCTAATTTGGAAATAAGTTAAGATGCGAAACGTTTTCTTAGATAACTGAGAGCAGTTGCGAGAAACAGGGGTTGAGTTTTCTTACTCTTGTTATTGGGTCTCCCGTTACATTCAATTATAACTAACCCAACTCAAATTCTTGGTTTTCACACATTGGCCAAGAGACAAAAAGACAATAGACATAGCGGCCATGTTGGTGTCCCAAACAAAAGAAATAATCAAAATCCTTTTGTTATGAGTACACCAACATGGCCGCCATGACGTCAAATGAAAAGCAACATGCAATACTTCACATGCTACACTTTTTGCGCCGATTTAAGGCTTCAATTCTCTACATAAACGCGTTTCAATCGCTTTTTAAATGTTTAATAAGAACAATGTCTTTGGATATACTTGTTTGTCAAGTTATGGTTTTTTGCAAAAACCCACCAAATAAGAATTAATAAGAGGATCGATTATTGCAAGTTTCAATACGTTTTTAAAAATAAAAAATAATTACTAAGTTATTAAGTAAGTTTCGTACACAAAAAAAATTCAGTATAGTTAGTGGTACAATGAACATAACAGATTTAGCATATAAAGGGGTAAAAGGCAGTCAGCTAATTACATTTCTGTATATTTTTGTCATTTTAGTTCAGTTATCCATTTTTACATTGATGAAGTCAATGGTTTGTCAAAACATGTATGGCATTATAAGTTTTAAAAGTGTTGTGTATAATTTATAGATTCTTGCTATTTAGACCGTTTAGAATATGTCAGAAATGATGTCAAGCTTTTCATTCGGTCCTGGTTTTTGAACAAAAGTGAAAAATCTTCTTACAATACAATACCACTTGTATTGAAAAAGAAAACTATATAAATAGGGTGCCAGATCTATTACAGACCTAGATCAGCCAGCAAATTTGTTTAAAAGACATCGAATAATAAAAATAAATTCTGCAAACTGATACATCACATTGGATGACACTTACTAGATCTACAACCAATCACATTAATATATCATTATATGTTGTGTTTTAACGTTTCATACTGTTATCTGTAACGTCTTCATAACGAATATTTTTTTATTTTAGTTTAATACTCCAGCCCCCGTAGAAGGTTTGTTTTGGAAACTGAAATATTGGGCAAAGTAAAGTTTTGTTTTTACTTTTATACTGTGTAGTCTCTTATCCGCCGTACAGATCAGTTTACAGAATTTATTTTTATTACCGGTCTAATAAGTAATAAGCCCCTCCCCCAGAGGGCTCGTTAAGAGTTAGGGGGAGGAGAAGGGAGGACTTGTTAGAGCGTAT
The DNA here is from genome assembly GCA_028564885.2 of Zoanthus sanctaehelenae. NCBI lineage: Eukaryota > Metazoa > Cnidaria > Anthozoa > Zoantharia > Zoanthidae > Zoanthus > Zoanthus sanctaehelenae. Next base: position 12,876 of record JAOTRI020101611.1, read on the forward strand.
CTGCTTCTCAGCTAGTCGTTCAGTTAGTTTCTGTCCAGGCCTTTCCTCCCCACTAACAATTGTTCATCCAAGAGCTACACTCGTTAGTAATGTTAACCAATCAAAGCTCAGTTAGATTGCAGTCAGAAGATAATCTCGTACAGATCGACTTGTTTTCATTAACAGCGTATACTTCGCTCAACTCAAGTTCAAGTTCAAGCTTCAAGTTTTATTTATTGCACTCTGTTTACATCAGATAAAACATTACACAAGATTGAATATAATAATAATATTAAAAGATCTAGATAGATGGAAATTAACTAAAAAGAACAGTATTTAATAGTGTACAGTGACCAAAGTAGCCTGGTGAGCTTTTGAGTTGGTCACTGTCATATTACGTTAAGCTTACGTTGGCCATATGTTAAGTAGAATTTAAATCAACACGTACATTGACATTAAATGACAACAATATGATCTTAAAGGAAGAAATACATATATGTAGTGTGTAAGTAGGAATAGAAGGAAAATATTACTCTGCATACCACGCAGCACCAACCCATACAATTGCAACCAGCACCCAATAGCACCAACACTAGTGTCTGCCAAACGCCAGTCACACCTGTAATGATGTGCTATGAAAACAAAATGCAGTTCTGAGCGTGTTTAAAACTCAACATTAGATGAAAACATCAAGTAAACCTCAACTACCGTCGTCTAAATAAAGCTAAGAATTGAAAGCAAAATTAATCGGATCGACTAGCTCAATTACTGAATTTGTAAGAGAAAATCAGTTTAGCAACAGAATGCTTTGATGGGATTTGTCGCAAGGCATAATCAGCGAGGTTATTCAAACATTTCAGTGGTATATTTACTTTGGTGTTTTGATATATTTTAGTTAAAGACTGTTATTTTAATTTCGGTTTGCTCAAGAAGGTTCTGGATTAACGAAACTCTCAAGCATTTCTACTCAGTATATGAGCACCCACCATGAAGTATTTGGCTCGGAGCCACAAACTCAAGAGACAAATAAATAAGTCAACGCGACGTTTGTAAAGAAAAAATCAATACTATATTTCGACTAGTATTGTTTTTTCTTTACAAACGTCGTGTTGACTTATTTATTTGTCTAGTTTAGTAGTTTTTCTAAGAATATCGTGAACAAGTGCTTTACTCCGACGTTAGTAGTTTACAGTTTTGCGTGGGATATATATATTTTCCTGAAGGAAGGGAGGGGGAAGGGGGAAGGAAGGG
>JAOTRI020101622.1:0-12500 GCA_028564885.2 Zoanthus sanctaehelenae
TTTATGCTTCATTGGCCTATGAAAACACACCTCTCGGCCAATAGAAACCACTGTACTATCTTAAATATTTTATAAATATTAATGTATAGATATCTTCATTATATAGTGTATGTAATACATTATTATGTGGTATATATATATATATAATTGATGGTGTTTACTACTGCGAAATGATTTCTTTGTAGTTTGAGTTCACGTGACCACGGCTACATTAAATCAATCAGTTATAACAGAATGCCAACCAGAAATGGATGGTAAAGTTTCAACTATTAACTTAAAATATTTAAAATATGGCAAGCAACAGAAAATTGGATATTTTCTCAGCCTTTTTGTTACTCCAGTATTGTCACATTTGTAGAGGTCCGATGTGATGACGTCACAAAAAATTTATTTGTGAAATCACTAACATGGTTGTAATGTTCAAAAAGTTCAAAATGAAAAATGCCTCCATGCCAAAATTTAGCATTTTCCCACCCATCAGTAATGAGATATACCACAGTTATGCTCTAATGACTCCTTACAAATCCTTTAGCTGAGTTCATAATGTTATAAACCCAGCTATTTTTTGAAGGATTTGTATGGAGTCGTTTGAGCATATCTGTGGGATTATCTTGCCGACAATTTTTGCACCAACATTCTGCTTTTTTGCAAAGATGCATTTTTAGTCTTCCTCTCTTGGATGATTTTAACAAATACCACAAGTTCACAAATTTTAATTTTTATGACGGCACACTTCGCCACTCCATTTTGAAAAATAGTGATTCTGAATTTGCTGAATTTTGTGTTAAGGTCCAAGAAAAATTAGTTTTTTACCCTGTATAGCACCAGGATTTAACGGTCTTATACTAAGGTTTACCCATTATCCTTTGCTTATGTTTTTGTTCAGCTCAAAGTCATCAATAAAGTTTTGTTATCTGAACATAATAAGCAGTCGCGAAGCTGATAGTCCAAAGGCGAAGTTGTTGGTTGTCAATCTTCGCAACGTTGAACCTTTACTTTTTATTTTTTTTGCCATTTTCTTGATAGTACAGGAAGTTCTTTTTCTTTTTCTTTTACATGAGTCAAATAAATAAGCAGTAATTCTGATGCAAAGCGATTTTTGACTTTATATATCAAACGCAAGGGGTCAATTTTATCACATTGCCAAAAACTGAAAAGAGAGCTTAGGGGGGTTTTTTGACGAAATTCTAGTTGTTTGAAAATGTATTGATGAAACACTGTCCCGAGTGTTTGATATATCTTGTTGATTGAAACTAAAACTAAGGAGTTAACAAAGAAATAAAATTGTAAAAATATTTGCTAAATAAGATCACATTTCCACACAGTGGTTATAGTTATGATTTCTTCTGTTTTAACATTGTAAATTATTAGTGAATTTTGAGACTTTCACACCAAGATCTGAGTCGTCAAGCGATTAAACATTAGCCTCAGGCTAGGAAGAATGGGCAACCACTTCCTTTGCAATTGATGTTAAATAAAGTATTCATTCACTCATTCGGGATGCTTTTTTGCAGTTAGATCATTCCCAATAGAATACTGCATTATAAAGTTTTTCTGTCACAAACCCTTTCTTATGGTGACCTAAGTTAGTAGCGATTTTTTGTTTGTTTCTGTAGGCTGCACAGCAGAAGTTTCGATTAATGAGGAGCGAGTACGAGATGTTAGTGAAAGAGGTATGTCACATGCATTGTGATTAAAGGGCAAATTTTCTTGTATGTAGATTAAAGGCAGTTGTTGCATACGAGTAGAAAACACAGATAATAGCTCAAAACTGCTTTCGAAACAATACACTATTCTTTTAATTAAATAATTTCGTTGACATTTTATACTGCTGTTCAATTTTTGTTTTTTTGTTTTCATTTTTGTTTTATTGTTTTAATTCTTTGTTAGTTACTAATTCTTATTTAAAACCATTAACCTTTTTACAGACGTAGTTCCTATAGACATTTTTAATCATCAGAGCTTATGTCTTGTCAGAGAATGTTTTTATTGATTATGATTTTATTCATCAATTGTTAATAATAGTGGAGACTGGGATTACAAACTAAAGACTTTTTAAGATGATCAAAACAGATCGCTTGGCATAGGCTATATATAGAGAATTCTTAAATTTGAGCTGCTGATGTAGACACAATTTGAGGGAACAATGAGGCTATGATTAGCCGAAAATTAAGAATAATTTGAGAACAAGTTTACGCTAAAGCTGAAAGAAGAGAAAACATTTCTTGTTGAAACTTTACCGAATCTCGTAATTTACGTTTGCAGTATGCACAGTTTAACACAGAAGCACCATTTTACATTAAATTTGTTGTTAATGATATCCACTTTTGTTACAAATATTAAATCTTAAATAAATGAACAGAACTGTCCTCTAAATACGGACAATGAGCATTGTTTTTCAATATCGTCTTCATTTTATTATTTTCAGTTCTTATCGTTTCAAACTGCTTACAGAAATAAAAATGAATTAAGAAAAATTGAGGCAAAAGCAGCGGAAAAATTGAAAATATTGAGCTTCGGCAAAATTTACTGGTTCTTATAAAAAGATTTGTATTTGAGATATTATTTAACAATTATTATGAGAGCCCGCGTTTCATATGAGATGATAGATATCCAGCGAAGTGAGTAAAGCCAAGTTGGCTATAATTGTCTTATATCCAACAAGCACGAAAAAAATGATTGTTTTATTAAATTTTACGAGCTTTCCGGAACTTTCGATATTTGGGAAAACTTTACACAGTTAGTTTCCATATATGGTCATTCGGTATATGAGTTGATAACCGAGACTTAGTGAACCAATCAGAACGCTAGAAACGCAATATTCGAGGTAGAAAATTTAATAATCGATAATATCGGACTGCCGAGGTTCTTCTTAACCTTGATGTCAGTGGGAATAGCGTAAATTGAAAATTGGATCTTACTTTTTAGTGTGTGAAGCCCAATTATAAAATTGGGTTTTCAGTTGCCGATCAGACAAAATGTGCATCCCACAGTACCTAGCGGCGCCAGCTCAACTAAGAAGATTCATTTCTTGCTCGATTGTGATAGTATTTAATGCGTCCTATCAAATTAACATTGAGATCTAAAAATGTTAACCCTATTACATAGGCCCTCAGTGCTTACTCTGGCTCTGCTTCATTATACTGAATAACTGAATTCATTTGATAAGAGATTATTAACTGAGAGCGAGGTCTGTATGGAATAATATCAGATCGATGTCTTGACATTACGAAGAGAGAGCTTAGGGTACTAGAAAGATCGAATTCTCATAGTTTCTCATACAGACCGAGCAAGCGAGTATGACCTTTTTTGCTTTTAGCTTTCGGTATTTTTCATACATTATTCAGTATTATTCATCATCATTCACTCGGAGTGCAGGAAGTTACAAGGTTACTATATATAATTATGTCTTCTATTCTCTTCTGCATTGTAAGGGTACTGAAGCTTTTCTGACGGAGGAATCGAGGACTGCTGTACATCTCTATAAGCAAGCTGTGGACATGTTTGACAGGGAAGGAAAAAAGGTATTACAAATATTTTGAATATATAATAAAGTTTAGTATGCTGTTCCTTTGTTTAAAAAAGCACATGTCAATTATTTTGTAGCATTAGAATAAATACATGCCAATAAACGCAAGAGAGTTGATGGAAAGATTAAAACTGAAGAGAATGATTGTTGAATTTGTTAGGCAAGGACGTTTGAGATTGTTGTATCATGTATCGAGAAAGGATGACGATGAGTGTGTAAAACAGGCAAGGACGTTTAGATTGAAGGCTATGACAGATGTTCTAGCATCGAGCCACACTCGATATCCAATAAATTACATTTCCTGTATTCTAACTATTATTTCACAGTAGTATTCACAGTATTACAACTACTTATTCTCTTTTGCTTATAAAATCATTAATGTATATCTAATAATTGCATTTTCTCTATATTATATTCAGATATTAGGATTGAAAGACTTAGATCACATGCTGTTACTGTATGTCTATGGCAAGGCATGTCTAGAGACTGATCTCTATGAGGTAAATCCATAAGACGTTTATAGTTTCAATCATTTGGTATTTTGTTCAGTGTTTGCGTAACTAGACGTGTCAGCATTATAATAGATTGAAAGTTTTGTGAATAAAGTTGAACAGTTTTATAAACAAACCAAAACCTACAGAAATATCTAATTTAGATTGTATTTTTCGTATTTTCATTAGACTATGTTTCAGGATTTTTTCTGCACATATGTTTATTTTTTTACATTAGTTTAAATGAAAATTAACTTAATTGCAATTAGTTGGCTTGGCACCCGAAATAACTCTATTGAGCTAATCTAGTCGGGTGCTGATCTTTAGTCAACATACATTAAGTTTTGAACAAATATATATAAACAGATATATTGAAGAAATCCATAGACTGAACAAGCATATACAAATTATTCTGAAAAACACTAACCTTAAACATGAAAAAAAAGAAAGAATCCATTTTTAAAGAAAACAGTATGCGATTTCAGAATTTCACTACAATTTGAGAAAATATAGTTTAACCATTGTTTTGAAATAACACAAACCCAAGGATTTCTAAGATTCATCAATCTTGTTCCAAACTCTTGGCCAGCGGTTCTTAAGTTTTTTCCATAGGTTGGTCGAATTGAAGGGACTGAGGAAGTGTATCTGGTTGCCAAACGCAAATACTTCAGCTGGAAAGCTAAACAACGGCACAACTGTTTCAATGGCGTAGCTACTTGCTTGTTTTCTTTTTTTTTTTTTGCAATATAGAGTTTGGTGTTGGGTCCTGGAACTCTTATCAATCAATGAGCACTATCCCATTAATTACTGTAAGATTTTTAGATGACAGTTCTTTTTATGTATTTATCTTAGGACATTCAATCCGCCAAGAAGCAGTTTCAGAAAATTATAGATAGATACGAAGATAAATTTCCTTTAGCATATTATGGATTGGGGAGAGTGTACCAGAAGCAAAACAGGTAAGAGTATTTAACTGTCTTGCTTGAAGTTAGTTTGTTTCGCCTTAGTTTTTAGAACATTGTTTATGCATTGTGTTACTGTTTTTATTTACCGCCGTCTGGTTAGCCTAGTTGGTAAGGTGCCAGTCTATCGTGCAGAAGGCTCGGGTTCAATTCCCGGCCGGACCAACACTCGGGGTCTTAAAATAATTGAGGAGAAAGTGCTGCCTTTTCTCTAACATCTGCAAGTGGTTAAACTTTCACGTCTTCTCGAATAAGGACGTTAAACGTTTGTACAGTTTAAGATGTTAAAAACTGGAATGTTATTCCTCATCATCAAGTGTGAGACTTCAGACAGAGAGGAACTTATGCAGAATGTGGGCACTTCCAAGTACAGCTGTTTTCTGGATAGTGTCAATGTCATATTTGATGTTCAATTGATCAAGGAAGTTCAGGAGTTTCCTGGGTATCGTTCCCAGGCTCCAACTATTATGGGTATTACTTTCGCCCTCACTCTCCACATTCTCTCCACTTTGGTCCTCAATTCCGAGTAGTTAGTGATCTTTTCGGTCTCCTTTTTTTGCCACTCCATGGTCTCCTGGGATTGCCACATCAACGATGAAGCACTGCTTCGTTTTCTTCTTAATGAGGATGATATCTGGCCGTCTGTGTTCTATGACTCGATCAGTTTGAACATTGAAGTCCCACAATAACTTGATTTCCTCATTCTCGAGGACTTTCTTGGTGCGATGTTGGTACCATTTGTCACTGGATTGTATTTTATAGAACTTGCAGAGTTGCCAATGGATGTATTATTATTATTATTATTAACCTTCCTGGAATCTGCTTGGATTCTTTTTTTCCTGAAACGTTTTACAGGGTTCGTACGCTACCTGGAAAACCTTGAAATCCTTGAATTTCAGGAATTTGGTTCGAGGATTTTCTGAGAGCAGCCTGAAAAAATCCTTGAACTTTAGGTGTGCAATCAACTCCGATCGTGATGAACATTCTAACTTATTGTAGATAGACAGGATTGAGAGAAAGTGCATATTTGTACATTTGTCGAAAAATTGAAGAAAGTTGTTATTTTGGTGTTCATATTGACTTGATCGTTTATCAAGACATGAAAAAGTTCAGCACACTTCCAAATTTCATGGAAAGGCCCTAGAATTTTGCTTTAATAAGTAAGAAAGAAGAACCCTGGTTTTAGAAAATTTTGAAATTCTGTGAACGTTTTGTTTTTTTTTTAAATTCTTGTAAAGCTCGTTGAAAGTGAAGTATTTTTTATCAAGTTTTTGTTTTTGATATTTTAGAAGGATTGAATATAATTGCTTTAGTTTTCACTTAGAATTATTAAAAAATTCTGCAATTTCAAACACCTCTTTTTAATAGATAGCAAAGGCTGGTTCTGAATTCACAGTTTCATGAAGGAAGTTAAAGTAACATACACGTATATCATCTTATGTTTGAAAGTTATGTTATGAAAGAAAGAAAATCTGTACTCCTTTCATTCACAACCAGGTGAAAACCCAGGCCAATGTTTTGGGGAACTCTGGAGCTGCTATCGATATCTCTATTTACCGCCGCCTGGTTAGCCTAGTTGGTAAGGTGCCAGTCTATTGTGCGAGAGGTCTCGAGTTCGACTCCTGGCCGGACCATCACTCAGGGTCTTAAAATAATTGAGGAGAAAGTGCTCTAACATCTGCAAATGGTTAGACTTTCGTGTCTTCTCGGATAAGGACGCTAAACCGTAGGCCCAGGAGTAAGATCCTTGTAAGGGACCTCGAGTCCTACTATCTCTACTCCTTGGAACCTCACCAAGTTCTCAAATGTTCATAAGACTAAGACTTACTCATTCACTGCACGTAATCAGCAGATAGCAACTTGAACACTCAAAGATAAAATTTTTATCCCTTGCTTAGGGCTTTCAGAATGTTTTGAGTTATACAGTTACTACAAGTACCTTGGTGACTGTGAACAGAGATGAACCGGATGTGACACCCATCATCTCATGAACATTTTAAGGGATTATTTTAAGCAAAACAGTTGCAACTCAAAAACAAAGTACCTTTATTTTAGTTGAAGCTAAATCTTACAAAATCGCCAAATTGTTGGACTTTTTATACCTCGTAGAAAGCTTAAAGTAAGCAGCCATTTTGCGTAGAGTAGGCGACTGTATTAACAAGGGGCCCCAGAGAAATTTGAAATATGGAAACTTTGAAAACGTATCACCAGCATTCTGGGCATCAGATTGTGTATAAAAATATGAACCATTTTATTTAGTTTTTCTTTCTTTAGTTACTTCATTTTAGGAAAAAATAGCTGACGTCTCGATCAAATTACTCAACACTCTTCGTTGGACGTCATTTCTTATTAACAGCACTAGAAATAGTAGCTGGTGATGAAACTTAAACCAGCCAGCGATGAAACTTAAACCGGCTGGCAGAGTTCCAGCGTAGCTGGATACCATTTAAAATAGTTGATGGCATTGACTGTTTTTACCGGGTATGCCATCAACTGTTTCAAATGGCATCGACAGTTTATGAAAGCTGCGTCGCCGGCTTGTTTTGAAAACTCTGCTTTTAGCATGTAGCAACCTTTATTAATCAGGGCTCAGTTCCTCAAAACTCTGCTTTTAGCATGTAGCAACTTTTATTAATCAGGGCTCAGTTCCTCAAAAACTGGTCAGTGTTAATCCGTGCAGGGTTAGTGCTTTAACTCATGTTCCATGCAGTTTCCTTCTTTCTTTTTCTTGCTTTGTGCTTGAATTCGGAGTTGACACGATTGTTTCATTGGTAAAACTTATGAAGAAATTATTTGTCTTTTATTCATTCTTAATTATTAAACTAATCTGACTTTTTCGGAACCAGGCCCTGAATGTTACAAAGCAACACATTCTTTAATCTGTCGATGAGAGCCTGTTACTTAGAGAATTTGTTGCTCTCAATCGTGAAAACTGTTTTTATTAAAAGTTATGTGTGTGCACTGCAATATTATCTTTATTATCTTCGGTAATATTTGTAGGTTTTATGAAGCGCTTGAACCACTTCATCATGGTTTGGAATTAGTGAAAAAAGGAAGCAAGTTTCCTTTTCTCTTGTGGCCGGGAAGCAGAACAGATATTATAGAAGAGAGCACACTGGACGGCTTCAAAGTAAGCACAAGAAGTAAACTAAACAGCTCTAACTATGCATGGTTTAAGTTACTAGTCCATGTTCTGGTATCCAACCTTAGAGCTGTAATTTTTGGAATTAGCCAGTTTTTTCCTCGAAAAACCTGAACAATATTGTATAAGAATCATAACCTTTTTTCTTAAAAAAGCAGTAGCTGCTGGTTAAATTTTAAAAGCCATGGTTGATTCTTACCTAACAGAGATGGCTAGACCTGTAAATTTGGGATTAAAACGTTTTTCCAAGAAAAATATGAATAATCTTTTATTTACAGAAGCAATAACTGCCATAATTTTTGCTTAACCCCGCGTTAAATTCAACCCACCTATGAACGTCCTGGACTCGATCTTCCCCTCTTACAACTTTGCTTGCAATGAACTAGTGGGAGTCTGCATGGCAACATTAACACCTCACATTAATTATGGCAGAGTGGGTGAGATTCAAAACTGTAGATGCTTGATGTAATATATCAAACACGAGAGACAGTGTTTCATCACATTTCCAAACAACGCCCTGTTGGTTAGGGCAGACATGGTTGGCGCAGTTGGTAAGATCTCTGCTATCCAACCACAAGGTCCCAAGTTCGATCCCGGCACTTTGCCAAGATTTGAATCTTGAAACCGGAGATAAGCGCCGGCTCCATGGGCCACTAGGCTTGAAAGGATTTAGCTTAGCTGTTGGTTAGCTATTGTTATGAAGAATACAATGTAAAACTTAAAAAGCTTCAAAATATTTGACGTGCCATAAAGACTGATGAACTCATAACATTCTTATTGTGTCATTTTTTCAGAATGCCGTTCAAGAAATTATGAATTTATGTAAAAACCCTCCAAAGGCAGATGCAGTTTGTAGATTTTCTGAATGTTCCAATGGAAGGACCATTATTTACTTTACAGACTATGGTAAGTTGTTTTTTAACTTCAAAAAACGTGCGATGTTATAGGGGATTACTAACTGAGTGCAGGGTCTGTATGTAAAAATATCAGACCAAGGTCTTGCAGTGAGATTCGTACAAAAACAACCGACCTGTATTTTTACATACATTGTGAGCAAGCTAGGTTAATAAATCGTTTGTTAATTGAATTTTTTTTTACCTACAGAAATCATCGGAAGTAACCAAAATTATTCATAGATATGAGTTTTTAACTAAAAAATACGCCACTCGTACATTTCATATAAAACTACATTCCGGATACGAGTGACATATTTTGCATATCCTCACTAGTGAAGATATCGCTGACGCTATTCCTTTGTTTTTCCCATAATCTTTCTGTACTAGTTTTCGTAAAGCATTGGAAAATTAATTTCAAAAATTGTTTCTTATGCATTTTTGGATTTTTGAAAATCTTATAAAAATCCTTGGAAGGGATCGGTATTGTTTGTAATTTAGAGGTGTTTGAAGAGTTTCTGACAGTTGACACTGGGGAACTAGTCCCAATATGCACGTATACTGTCCGTGGGCTAAATACGCATTGCAAGAAGTTGCAAGGTCTTATGTTAATGAGTTTATCTTGGAATTTATCTTTTTTTCTTCAAAAATCTTTAGCTGAACCATCTATAAAATACTGACAGTCTTTTTCTGTTTTAGACTATAAAGGCTTTGTTCGATTGATTTGTAATGAAGCTTGCAATGTAGAATTTCATCCAATATGCTGGAAGAAGTTTAAAACCTTTAATGAAGAAAAATCGGGAGATAAGGTAAGGCAATATCTAATTGATATGCAACTCTTGTTTACTTTACTAAATCTGCGCACATAGTTAGTTGGTGGAAATCCATTCACAACGTTTCGATCTCTAGCTGTCGAGGTCATATATCAGCCAAGTCTTCAATAAGTTGAACAGTCAAAGAGTCAAAATGATTTTTTGAGTTTTTATTTCAACAGGAATTCAAGTATAAACTCAAGTAGTTTTGCTGTCATTTCAGCACTTAAGAGAGTTTAAGAATGGCCTTTAAGTGACGCCTAACATCAGCGTGCTGTTTGGCTTTCCTCGTTCGCTTGCAATGTTTACACAAATATAAGCTACACTGTTTAAAGAGTATTCTCTAAAAAGATAGAAAGTCGAGGTAGACTCTGCCACTTCGGCCTGTTAACTGAACTGTATTTGTATATCTTGAAAGTAGTATAAATAGCACTTGGCCAATGACCGCTCTCTCGTTGGTTTTGTTGGTCGCGTTTCCATGATATCCAGAACATAATATCATTCTCTGGTCTGCATCATGTTTATGTTTAACTAATGTTATAGCTTTGGTTGGAATAATAAATTTTAGTTGAAAAATAGGAAGAAAGACATTTTGAGGTGTTTGATTGTTTGTGTATAACTGTAACACCTAACATTTGAAATCCGTTTTTGTGTTTGATTTTTTTAAAATTTACTGAATATTGGATTTACACTTATTGAAATTGCTTTGTTTTGGGGTGGAATTTTTTTAGGCATTTTATATATTATTCATTCTTTTAGGATTTTGTTGATGACACTTGTATGACACCAGATTGCAATGCTCCAGTTGTGAAAATTCAGATCCATGACCAAGAAGGAATTAAAACAGAAGTTAGTATACGATATATAGTGCATAAAATTATAACTAAATTCACGTGACTCAGGTGTAATGTTTTAAACTAAAAGCATGTGCAAAAACTTGATTTATGGAAACCCTTTTAAACCTAATCTTCTGATATGTGTTCATGATGTTTTGAGAAAGGTAAATATCATGTAAAATTTGAGTTTTGGATGCTAAGATAATTAGAGGAATTCAACATACCTTTTAGTTTGGTGGACATTATTAAATGCTTTGTTGTTTTTTTTTCAGTTCAAGTCTGATAAACTGAAAAGTGAATTAAGTAGTAAGTCTGGTCCTCAAGGCAAGGTAAAGACAGCAAGGTAGAGCATGTTAATAAACAACAATCCACATAATAGTTTTGTACTTGGTGGGAGGATATGGGTGTTTTGACATTTAATCTATCTTGTGAACGAAGCCGGAGGGGGCGAGATGGGCAGGTGTCATTATAACCAACCTATTATTAATCATTTAGTGTGACGGAGGTGGGAATTGGAGTAAAATATACTCAATCAACATTCCCTTTCATTCAAAATCATTCAGGATGGTGTATAATATATTTTTATAACCAGTTGCATTGCTTCTATAATGTATAATCTTGTTTGGCTCTGTACTCTGTACACTCTTTTTGACTCCTCTTTCTCCTTCTTTAAAATTGTTGAAAAATTCCGTGTATAGTTGATTTACATAGGTTATTTTGTCCAGTTGTTTTCCTGTACGAGCTTAGTGGCCCATAGGTCCGGCGCTTATCCGGTTTCTGTAGTGTTAATCAGATGAGAGTCTTTGGCTCCCCATGGACGGGACACTAATCCATCGCAGGTTAGCTCCCAGCAGACGCTGGTACTCATTTACCTATTCCTGGAAGGATGGAAAGCTGAGTTGACTTAGGTGGAAGGAAGATCACATAAATACTCGAATCTTGGCAAACTGCTGGGATCGAACTGGGGACCTTGTGGTTGGAAAGCGGAGATCTTATCAACTGCACCAATCACGTCCGCGTCCAGTTGTTTTAGTAGATAGGAAATTGTTGTTTCATATTTGTAAAGATTTGTATTTGGTTAAATATCCTAGTTTATGACTGCTACGTTAATTAGTCAGTACGACATGTACATTGAACTTCTCCAGCTTGTAAGTTTCCCGTCTTTGTTGTAAATAGTTTATAGAGTTTTAGCCCATTTTCAAATATATTTGACCAAGATTAAGGTCGAAAATCTTATATCGATTGGTTGGAGTTGCGCAGGGTTCATAATTTTTTAGTGTTAAGTCTTCGTTTAGCAACTGTAATTTAGACAACTCAAGGTTCAAATTTTATGATCATCACCGTTAGTAGTGAAAGGAGCTGACGTTTAGAATGTTAGTCCTTCGTTAGAGCAACTGTAATTTAGACTACTCGATTTCGAAGTGTAAGTAGCTAATATCTCGAGTGCTAAACGATCATAGCAGCAAACACTGATGCTTGCAATGTTATAGCGAAGGTTTCAGCATTTTCTGACTAAATTTTGTATGTTATTCATATATTTGTGCAGTCAACCGCGCAAAAAACATACAAAAGAGCAGTTAGATGAACCTCGACAGTGTGATAACTCATCTGAACCTTCAGGCAGTAGACGCGATCAAAGTAAGGATGGAAAAAGTATCGACATTTCTAGTCACGATAACAAAAGCAGAGCTGTTTATGGTAAGGTTGCCTCCCATCTAAGTCTGTTTTATTGTTACTGAATGTGTTGCCAGTGTGTTTGCAGCTCCCATTCAATAAACAAGAGTCAATATGACGAATAGTTAAGTTTGCATTTCAAGTGCAATCGGAACACAAGC
>JAOTRI020101633.1:0-14102 GCA_028564885.2 Zoanthus sanctaehelenae
TGACAGATCTTTCGAAATCAGCCAATCATATTTCCCGTCCCTCAGTGGACGGGAATAATCGAAAAGGCATAGTTTTTAGGCAGGCTGTTTTTCCCCTTTCCTCTCCCCAATCCCCTCGCGGCTCGTTTGCTAAACAGCCGCTACGCAGGCTAGTCCTTGAGTTGATCTATGTGCTTAGATAATTTAGTCTCGTGTCTTTTGTTTCGGTGTCGGAAGGAAGCTGTGTGGTTTCTGTACCGTTCTTTAAAGTTTGTGGCGAGTCTTACGTATGAATAATCTGTTGACGTTCCAGTTTTGATGGTTGCTTGGTAGACTGCGTTTGGTGTGAGGCATTTTACCTCGAGAGGGCACTGATCTATGGTGGCCTATGTGTGCCATATATATGTGTACATTCTTGTACTTTCTTATTTTATATCTCCTTTTTTTATTTCAATAATTAATTATTTTCTTTTTGATTTTTTTTTATATATATATTTTTTATTTGTTGATTTTTTTAAATTTTAATTGTATCTACGAAAATAAAGAATAAAAGAAAAATAAATAAATAAGTTATCAAAAACAAATATGAGTTTGGCCTATGAGTGCCATAGCAGATAAAAAAGTTACATTTTTTGAATTATCAGAACAAGTAGACAAAAATAAAAAAATATATCATAAGGGGCATGGCCTGTGAGTGCCATATAAACCAAAAAAAAGAAAAAAATCAGTGGTCTATGTGTGCCATAGACCAGAATACATTACAAATGCTCGCGTATAGCTGTGCACGCGGGAAGCAGACAAGGCATACACTGTACTACTTGCTTTATTGTAACATGTAATCATGTCAAAAAGAAAAAAGTGGGACGAATATAAACAAAAAAGGTCAAACAGAAGGCCGGGTTTTTGAGTAATAGACAACTCTCCATCTATTTATTTAGTCGTTTGTACTTCAGTATCATTTACAGCATTATTCGAAAAAAATTGCCGTTGCCACATACATGCAGTCGTTGACTGCCTATTTTTGATATATTTGACATAACTCAGTTCCCTTTTACAAATATATCTCTATTTACGAACGTTGAACCTTCGACGGTAAATTGATATGATGAAGGGAGGTGGAGCGGCAGTGTTGATTTTATTACAGTCAAAAGGCTGTCTTCCATGGTAGAAGGGAAGTGCCAGAAATATTCTCGCAACGGAGCATTGTTCCGATTGGCAAGCATTACATTACTTTTTATTCTTTGAAACAATCAGTCTGTACACGAGAATAGAACCGTTAATTGGTTTCATGAAGGTTTTGTAAGAATCATTTGCGAGGTCAATAGTTACATCTAAGAAATTTATTGCTCTCTTTTTAGCTTTAATAGTGATCTTTAGGCCATTAGACTTGAAAATTTTGTTTACTTCTTGTTTTGTTTTCTCACTTTCTTTGGGTGTAGCTCTGCATACCGCCAGGCTATCGTTACGGTAAAGCCCAGTCGATCCATAAACTTTGCCGCAATCAAAGATAACATGTAGGTTCCTACTAGTCGGGATGAAACTGCAGCCTTTTTGAGTTTTTCCTCATTTCTTTCTTTCTTTCTTTCTTTCTTTCTTTCTTTCTTTCTTTCTTTCTTTCTTTCTTTCTTTCTTTCTTTCGTTCTTTCGTTCTTTCTTTCTTTCGTTCTTTCTTTCTTTCGTTCTTTCTTTCTTTCGTTCTTTCATTCTTTCTTTCTTTCTTTCTTTCTTTCTTTCTTTCTTTACTGTTGGTGATAGGATGTAAACCTACCATGACATTTCAATGTCTTTCTGACAATTTCATTGTTCCTAAGTCTTTAATAAAGAAGCAACGAAATAGAGTTTATCAAAAATGGCAAGATTTAGGGCACTGTCATAACAGTTTTGAAATCGAGTTCATACAGTACTTTAAGATACGTTATAACGACAATGTTCACTTCGACTTTCTGTTGCATTGACCTTTTGGATAAAAATGAAAAAGTCTTAAAAATTACTATTTTTGACTTGTCATCTTTTTTCTATCATTGTTTTGCATTCTGGGCGTATTCGATATTTACAACATTAACCCTCATTCGAGCAGCTCTATTAAAAAATATTGATTAAAGTTATAACCTCATTTTTCATTCAATATCGAATGAGTAATAAAATTATATTACAATTTCACTTGTCTTTTCATTATTAGAAGTTAATGATAAAATTAATTCAGTCATGCTAAACTCTTTGATTATCGTGTTAGTTCTTCAAGGTAATTCCTACAGGAATGGTCCATGTCAAGTTTAAAGTAAGTGGCCACCATTTCTCATGGAAGAAGCCAGTTACAACAATCCACAATATTCTTGTCGGAAGCCTCTTTGTCGACCAGGCACGTATAGTTCGATCTGTTCTATACCTGTAGGCAATGCGTAGCAGCTTAAATTGAAAAATAAAAAAATCATAGAAACAATCAAAAGACATTGGCGATAGCAAAACTATGCGACTCGCATTTTTTATTTTTTAGATTGTGACTGAACACTAGAAACACCGTCGGTTAGACTTTTTGTGTTTTATATTATTGCGTTGCTAAGTTAATTTATTTGTTTTATAGTAGTCTCATTTTCATTGATATTTTGAGCCTCAGCCTGAGATTGTTCTTAAATTTCAGCCAACTTATTTAAGCGTCGTTGTTTTTAAAATAAATTTGTTCTTATATAAAGCGTGTATTTATTTGACGCAAACTTACAAGGTCCGAGAAATCGTTTGAAACAGGAATATACTCTCTAGCTCTAGACGGTACTAGACTAGTTCACTGATTCTTGTAAGGTTTTCATGTGCACTTATGCTGGAAATCACTTTTCTAACATTGTGCTGCGTCATGAATGAAATAAATCGAAACGTTTCGGCATAATATGATTAACTTTCAAGATTCGAATGATAGAAGGGCATGAAGTTGTGAAGTTGAGCTAGACATTGTGCTCATCTAATTTACTGGATTAGTAAGTCAATATATACCAAGTATTTTAGAAATTATCGCATTACTCGCACCTCCGTATTACCGGCAGCAACATCTAAATGCAGAAAAATTAGCGTATTACCCGCGGGTAATCGCCCGGAAATTACGGTCGTCATGGACTACATGTAGCTACAGCAATAAAATTCTTGCCTTTGGCGAGTCAATATAGAGCAAATGCTTTTTGTTAAATCTCTTTTTTAATTTTCAAAACGACCGTCCTCTTTGGTACCCTGTGTTACTCTTATAGTCCAATGAATGTCTGTTTGGGCACCCTGTGGTTATTAGTCCTCATACTCTTAAACACAAACCCATAACAAAGTAGCTACCACTGATATCAGCTGTAATTACAGAATGCGACATAAACAAAAAATCTTATAAACCAGAATTGTTTGCTTGTCTTTCATTTAGGAGGGTGATTGTCAGATTACCAACCACAGCACCGGTGAAACGTGCATAATGCACTTCGTTCCCGAAAGAAAATCACAAAACTACAAAAAACTATCAGGTCAGTTTTAAAATACTTTCATGTGTGTACATGCAGTATTTGACAGTAAATGCCATATGCTCCCACATTATACGTGCATGCTGTCTTTTGGCGCGAAGTTCTGTGTGCTTCTCACTCACATGCAGGTGCTATCTTTTGGCGTGAAATTTGGTCACCCACGTTATGTTCTGTTTTTTGGTGCGAAACTCTATACGTAATCGACTGACATATATTCATGTGCTCCAACTTTGCTTTCAGATTGTTTCAGGCGGGGCTGAAATTTTTAGAACAGGCACGCAAAGCATGTTTATATGGCTACAGCGAGATGAAGTTATCAATGTATTCATTCATCAATAAGATACATGACGCCATGATGGCGACTGGCCCAAACATATGCTCTCCGAATATCTTGCCTCTCATACTTTTTACTCTTCAATTCCATGACCATTTTAGCTCAAATTCATCAAATAACCTGCTCAGAAACCTTTTATCGATTTCCTGCTGTGATAAATCAACTACAACTACAATTGCAAACCAAGAACTATATCTAATGACTGAATTCACAAGTGGCCGTCTAAATCGTACGACGACAAAGCGAAAGAAGAAGCCCTACTTCATAGCTCGGATCAATTACAACCCAAATACTGTAGCCAGTTTTCAGTTAATGCGGCTAACAAACAACGGAGACATTCTGCCAAATGCTGCAGAACTATAGCGAAAAATCATTAAGTTAAACTACACCCTTATATCAATGATGATTCAAGCACAAGCGACACATGAGCAAACCTTATCGTCAAATTGAAAGAACGCACTGGGAAAAAATGCATCATCGGAAGTTTAAATATCAATAGTATTCCCAACAAATTCACAGAAATGCAAGAATTGATAGACATATTCGACATTTTCAGCATTCAAGAAACAAAAATAGACAAATCCTTCCCAAGCTCCCAAACAAATAGTAAAGGCATTAACTTGTTTCGTAATGATCGAAAACAGGGCGGTGGAGGAATTTTATTGTATGTCAGGAACTCGATTCCAACATATCGAGTCAGGATCAACGATTCCAACATATCGATTCAAGATCAAGTGTAAAGAAATTGAAGCTATCCTCGTGGACGTTATACTTGGCCAACAACACTTTTCTTTGCTCAGTATTTATAAACCACCATCAGTAAACAATGAAACTCTCACAAGGGAACTAATCAGTGTAGCTCTCGACACAGCGATGTTAAACCGTACTAATATAATCTGTCTTGGAGACCTAAACTGCGACCTACTCCATCCGCTACATAATGGGAAACAAGGTAGAACTTTGCTAGACATCTGTAATAGGTATACGGTTTACACAGTCTAATTCTTCGGTTTCAACCACGTGACAAAAATACGTGACGTCACGTAGCGTCGCCATTTTGGATGACATAGTAATACAAACAAAAGCGAACAAAATTGCGTCTTATACGAATCACATACCTTTATCTGAATATTTCAACAAATTACCAGCTTCACAAAAACTCAGATACTAAGAAAAAGTAAAAAGATGTGGCTTTGATCCTTATTGTGTAAAAATATCCGAGTTTAAAGAGGATTTTGAAGCATTACCGTGAATCGAATACCCAGACATAGTGAACTATTTGGTCTTGCAAACGTCGTGGCTTAGCAACAGCGAGCCAACCAGAATTACTCCAACTACAGAAACTCAACTGGATGTTATTCTAACAAATGTGCCAGTATTTGTATTACAATCTTGCACCTTTGATCCAGGGCTAAGTGATCATATACAGTATTTAATTTGCAATCCATGAAGCGGGAATCTACTTCACAAAAACCAGATCATTCAAAGAATTCGACGAATTGACATTTAACAAAGACTTGGTACATATACCGTTTAACATTGCATATATTTCTGATGACATTGACTGATATTTTAAATGAGCACGCCCCATTTAAAACCATGCAGTGAAAAAGATACGGCAAATGGCCAATCTAAATTCATTACACCTGAAATTCACAATGCAGTTGGGACTAGAAACAAACTGAAACGGCAATATTATAGGCATAGAAACACCGAAAACTTGGAAGCATATAGGTAAATGCGAAACAAAACTGTCATTATGCGACGAAAAACAGTTATAAACCACTTCCAACACTTATGTGAAAACCACTCTGGCAAACCGCGAGAATTTTGGAACTCAGTCCGTCCATTCATGCACACCAAACACAATGCCCCAAATGACCATCTCATCCTTAAAGAAAGAAATCATATCATCAAGGACCAAAATATAGTTGCCGAAAAGCTGAATGAACACTTCGCCAATGTGGCAAAATATCTAAGCACTGATGCCCATAAACATTTCACAGATCAATCACATGTCGGAAACATCTCGGCTGACCTAGTATTAAGAGAAATCAAATTCAGAGAACCAAACCATCATGAAGTGAAAGAAATTTTAAATGCCATCATGATACAGGACATGACACGATCCCGCCTTCGGTCCACGCATCTCGGGAATCCATCGCAGAACCTCTGAGCAAACTAATAAACACTGTTATAAACAGTTCGGAAATACCTGCAAGCTGGAAGAAAGGGGAAATACAACCACACTACAAAATGATTCAAAGTTAGATAGAACAAACTACAGACCCATTACAGTCCTCCCTGCATTCTCAAAAGTATAGGAACGAGTATTTCACATCCAAATGTCAGAAAGCTTCGAGTCAATATATCTTTGCATACCGTAAACACCATAACTGCGCCACGGCCCTGCTGACCGCCCTTACTTAACAATGGAAAGCAGAACTCGACAAACACAAAATAATAGCAGCAGTTGCAATGGACCTAAGTGAAACCTTCGATTGTATACCCCATGACCTAATTTTAGAAAAACTGAAGTTCTATGGAATGGACAAGAAGTCCTTAACATTCATAGACAGTTATCTAGCTACCCGTTTCCAGTTGGTAAAATAGAAATTAATAATTTATATTCAACTTGGAAAGAAATCTCCAAAGGAGTACCACGGGGATCAATTCTTAGTCCCATGCTCTTTAATAATTTTATGAACGACTCAGCCGTTTCGATTAAAGAATGCAATTTGATGAACTACGCAGACGACACCAAAATTCATAAGTCAGATGAAAACGTCGCAGTTGTTGAAGCACAAATAAAAAAAGACCTAATGAATACCAACATGTGGTTTAAAGAAAGTGGGATGAGGCCAAACCAAGAAAAGTGCCAAGCAATAATATTAGGTCCCAGTGAACGAGAAATAAATCTTAAAGTTCTGTGGTAATACAAAAATCGATACCTCAGAGGCCATAACACTGTTAGGTATAAACAATAGTTTCAAACCTTAAAATTGATATACATGCCAGTAATATATACCGTAAAGTAGGCAGGCAGGTTAACGTTCTAAACAAACTTAAAACACTCTGCCAATCAAGACGAAAGAAATGTTGTATCGTGCATTCATCCTCCTACACTTTCAATACTGTGTCTGTAGGGAAACATGGCATCACTGCGGTCAGCAAATCACCAAAAAACTAGAAAAACTAAATGAAATAACCATACGACTCATATACAAAGACAAGACATCCTACACCGACCCTCTGAGACGAGTCAAGCAGCCAACCTTGGCACAACGTAGAATTCAAGACATGATGCTCGTAATAAATAAATATTTTAATAAAACAGTACCTGCTCCTGTTTCTAAACTAATAGAAAACTGAAGCACCAGCTACAATCTAAGAGGACAAAACATCCTATCGATACCGAAAATCAATTCAACGAAATACGGGCTTAAATCCTCAAGATACTTTGCAGCAAAAACTTGGAATGAGCTTAACGATCTACTACGGAAAAATTAGGAACACTAACTTTAAAAAGAATTATTAGATATGTATCATTTTAATTTCAACTCTAATTTTAATAAGGTGGGTTTTCGTGTTTAAATATTGATTATTTGAAAATTTTAAATATAGGTATTTGTAACTTAATTTTTTTTTTCACATGTATATAAATATTTCTTCTTTTTTAGTGTCTTCTATTTAGCTAAGAGTGTATAATAAAGTTATCTATCTATCTATGTATATCTATCTATGTATATCTATCAATCTATCTGTCTGTCTGTCTGTCTGTCTGTCTGTCTGTCTGTCTGTCTGTCTATCTATCTATATCTATCTATCTAAACGAACAAAATTATAGAACCATTTTTTTTGGCTTATACCCATTCGGGTCGGCTAATTTACAAGTGAAATAAAATAGATGTTTAGGAAGGACGAAATAAAACTTATCTGAGAAACGATGGGTTTCAAAATTTTCATGATTTATAATTAAGTATATTCATACCTGAAAAGACATACTTGTTGATACTGTTGAAAAAATCAAACAAAATATAGCAAAACATTTACTGTTTTAAGGCAGCGGGAGAATGCTGCTTCCCGGAAGGAAACTTTATTTTCCCGAAGGAAACATTTTGTGTTACATAGTTCCCGAAGTAAATCGAATGTCTCTGAAGAACCACTAATAGGTTGATCCTGTACACGAATCATTTTCAAAGCGCTCCTTCATTTAGGATTTTATCGATTTATCAAATAATATTCACTTTAAAATCCTGTTTACGTGTTGAGAAAACTTCAGAATGCCTTTAGCAAAAGAACATGGACAGTGTTTGAAAACAGTGGCTGATTTGTGATGGAAAATGACAACGAAGCTTAAACTTAGTTAAGACAACTTAGCTTCTTACCTTTAAGCGGTGCAATTTGCAAAATCGAAAATTTAGCACATGGAAATTCAAGAATAATGTAGCTTCAACGTAGTTGCATTCGATATAAATTTGAGAGTTTACATAAAACTGATTTCGATAGTTGTTGTTTGTACAATCCCTCGCGGTAGAAATCTTCGTGGCTCGTTCGAGAGAAAGCCGGTTTGTTTTCGACTAGTTTATTTGTTCAGCCGAAACAAAAACGAAGACGAACCGAAAATTTGAAAACTCTTACTCACTTACAAAGTGGTAGCATTATGGCTGCTCCTGATTATCCAGGCAGTAGCCATAAAAATAGATTTGTTGTTTTTAAAATACTTGTCTTGAATATTGTTTTCAGGCGAGGTCCGTGATGCAGGTGGTCAGGTTAGATATATAGTGGACGGCTCTTGGGATCGAGGTTTAGAATGCTACTCCACGGACAGAGGTACTTTATATAAATTTATTACTCAATCTTACTACAGGAACCCTGCTTTTCCCTATCCGTGATGTCAATTTTTTCAAACAAATAGTTTGGTTAATAAGTTCGTTGTAATTGAACTACTAATTATTGCTGGTCTACATAGCAAAAGTCCAGCAGAAAGAAACTTGATAAAAATCACGACTACATTTATTCACTTACGAATAATCTAGTTATTAATTCACATAAACGATGGCAGTAGTATTGCTGAAACATTTACGTAGTTAAAAAAAGTCGTGACTTTTATCTTGAAAGTTTCTGGCTTGTGTAAAACTATGTTCTCCTTTCGCTATGAAGCAAAAAACTGACATGGCAGTATTGTTGACTGTGTTGAAATTGTAAGAATTTACAACTTCATGTAAGACAATATTTTGACCTACTTTTTTACCTAATTAAGGCTACTTTTAATACGAATTGTTTCTACAGTTTTTAGCAGTGACCCAACCGATCTGTGGACTGTAAATCAAAAGCTTGAAGAATCTCACAAGTAAGTTATCCGTATAAATGATACAGATAATAGATAAAGAATTATATACCAAATAAAGAAACGCAAATTAACGATTTTTGGATCCATTACGTTTAGGGCAATCATATAATTTATATCTAGAGTATGTACTTGTTTTAAGAGAGAAATAATTTTTTTAAAAGCTAGACATGGTTTACACAACACAATTTAGTTGATGATAATACTTGAAGTTTTTCACAAGTAGTGGAAACAAAACGCGAGATGACTACAGCAAAAGTTTGCAT
Organism: Zoanthus sanctaehelenae; assembly: GCA_028564885.2. Lineage (NCBI taxonomy): Eukaryota > Metazoa > Cnidaria > Anthozoa > Zoantharia > Zoanthidae > Zoanthus > Zoanthus sanctaehelenae. The sequence goes on from JAOTRI020101633.1 coordinate 9,418, forward strand.
TTGTCTACGCAACCGAAAACAGAAGCGAAATGAGTGAATGAATATATACATGATATAACTGCACAAGTTCCACCTAACCTAAAATTTACGAGCAGGTCGGCCGGGGTTAATCAACTCAGCTCCGGACGACACTAAAACTCCTAATGACATTAATTGTTACCCACTTCTATTTCAGAATGTACTCGTTTACACGATTTACAGTGCAGCTAAATGATCCTGTATACGGTAAAAAAATATTATTAGTTTGAGATTGACATTTGTTAAACAGAAACAATGAAGTTTTTAGATGTCATGTAGGGATTAGGGCGGACGTGGTTGGCGCAGTTGGTAAGATCTCTGCTTTCCGACCTAAAGGTCCCCAGTTCGATCGGCACTTTGCCGAGTTTCAAATATTTTTGTGACCATTTTTCCGCCTATGCCAACACAGCTTTCCATCCTTCCGGGGTACGTAAATGCATGAGAGAGTTTTCTGATATGTATCGACGAGTGATTTTTATCATATGTGCGCGTTTTCCAAGCTGGTTATTTCATAGGTACCGAGATTTTTTTTTTTGTGTAGCAAACAAGTACATTTTGCACGAAGAAAGCGATGAAAGGTGCAAAATAGTTTCAATGTGGAATCGCTCATCAACAACAAAAAAAGAAAATAAATTTTTCTAAACAAAATCTATATTATAAAAGCTAATTAAAGCAAAAAAATTAAAATACCCCTTTTGGGGAAAAAGGGTGGACATGGTTGGCGCAGTTGGTAAGATCTCTGCTTTCCACCCACAAGGTCCCCAGTTCGATCCCTGCAGTTTGCCGAGATTTGAAAATTTCTGTGGCCTTCTTTTAATTCCACCTAAGCAAACTCAGCTTTCCATCCTCCCGGGGTAGGTAAATGAGTACCAGCGTCTGCTAAGAGCTAACCTGCGATAGATTAATGTCCCGTCCAGGGGGAGTCAAAGACTCTGGAGATAAGCGCCGGCTCCATGGACCACTAGGCTCGAAAGGATTTGGCTTTTGGGGAAAAAGTAAGCTTGACCTTCATCAATGAAGATATGGACGCTGTTTGTGTTTGCCAAATCGTTTTGCGAACTACTGTAGGAGGCCCGTGGAACCGGCACTTATCCGTGATTTCTGTAATGTTAAGCTAGGTTGTTGACTTTTCGTGGATAGGATCCTAGTCTCGGTGGAAGCTGGCTACCATCTCGTGAGGAAAGCTAAGTGAGCTTTGAAAAGACGTCATGTAAATAGAAAGTTTTGCTTGAGCCCGGTATCCAAGCCATTACGTTACAGTGCAGATATCTTACGGGGGTGGGTGGTGCAGCTGGTAAGATCTCTGCCATCAGACTGACCCCAAGACCTTAGTTTGTTTCTTGACTGTGTCGAGATTTGATTAGGAACCTTAAGCAAACGAGGACGGAAACGTGAATAACGAAAGCTCCGAAAAATCACCATTCTGGTTTACTCTTTATTTTTTGTGCGAATCATCGGGTTTTAATTCTTTGCTTTAGGCTTTGTAAGAAGGGAAGCAATTTTTATGTTTCTCCGTGGAACTAAACATTCATAGAAAGTTTTTGCTTTGACATCTTCTTAAAAAGTCTTTTGACGTTTTGATTTTAGTGACAGCTACGTGAAAGTGCCGAGCTCGATACAATCCAACGTAAAAGTTATTGTATTTACAGTTTGCCGTCGTCGTCCGCGTCGCCGTCCTTGTTGCTTACTACTATATATGCGACCTCGTTTCTGCCAAATCTAACTCCAAGCTAACGCCGTCTGGTTAGCCCAGTTGGTAAGATGCCAGACTATCGTGCGGGAAGCTCGAGTTCGATTCTCGGTCGGACCAACACTCAGGGTCTTAAAATAATTGAGGACAAAGTGCTGCTTGTGCTTTAACATCTGCAAATCGTTAGACTTTCACGTCTGCTCGGATAAGGACTTTAAACCGTAGGCCGTGTTTGTGTGACGTAATGTGAAAGGTTTCCGTCCCCCTTAGAGTGGTAAAGATGGTGTCTCCAACTAATAGGCCTTTGGCCGACTAGAAAGACTTGACACCTAAATAATGTCTTTATTTATTAAGCTCTACCTTTTGGTGATAGATAAATATTTACATGCGTCTTTTGGAAGTTTCTTGTCCAATGGAGGTAAAAAAAACTCTCATAAATCTGCAAGCATATCTTTACAGAAACCAGGGATAACTAGCCATCTTTAATATTTGTACGTAAGTAATCTTAAATGATAAGTTGGAAAAAGTTCGAACATCAAAAACTCTGATGCAATGTGCACGTATGCGACCGCATGAAGTTGGACGCGAGTTCAAATCCATTAATACCTGTCTTGTAAGTTATTCATTGCACAGCAAGGCTGTAATTTAGTTTCTAATTGGCATCAATTTTTTTTGTAGAAACTCGCTGTTCCACAGATTGCCGGAAAAGGCCGGACATAAGGCTGCTTGATAGTGGCAAGGTAACTTAACCACTGTTTTGGGAAATAGTTGTTCGATATCAATTGCTAATATCAAAAGCGTACTCACCTCCCCTTGGGAAATAGTTGTTCGATATCAATTGTCAATATCAAGAGCGTACTCACCTCCCCTTGGGAAATAGTTGTTTGATATCAATTGTCAATATCAATAGCGTACCCAGATGTTGCTCACTGAACATCTTATAGAATTTTGCTGTGAACCGCAGCGAGTAAAATCACTTAGAGTTTCGTCAGTTGATATCTTGTAGAAGTTTGCTATGGACTGCAGCGGGTAGAATTACTTGAAGTTTCATCAGCTGATCTTTAGTAGGAAACTACTGTGGAACGCAGTGAGTAAAATCACTTAGAGTTTCGTCAGTTGATATCTTGTAGACGTTTGCTGTGGACTACAGCTGGTAAAATCTTTTCAAGTTTTCTCTGTTAAATTCGATCACGGCCAAATAAGTACATATAAATAGATTACTACATAGAAAGTGCGCCGTACAATTTTTTATTTACGAGTTGCAAAACATTAGAAACAAATCGGAGTGAGCGTAGCGACGTAGTTTTTGCAACGAGTGCATGAATAAAGGCCCTGTTACACGGAGCAATTTTTTCTGCAACTTGCAACGCAATGTCACTACGTTGCAAGTTGCTGACAAAATTACGCGTGTAACATCTCTCTCTGCAACTTGCAATGCAACGTTGCCAGTTGCGGAAAAAGTTGAACAGTCTTCTACTTTTCGCAACGTTGCGAAGCCAGTTGCAGCGTGTAACATGTTATCAGCAACCTGCTTCGCAACACTAATGTCGCAATCAAGTTGAAGAGCCAATCAAATCACTTGTAGATGTAACAGCGCGCGCGGTGCTAATCCAAAATGGCTGAAGAAGTCACGAAGGACATGAACAGCAAACTTACAGAAAATGAAAAAATTGATTTGTTGAAGTATCTTAAAGAGCGACCTTGTCTTTGGAAAATGGGTAATTGGACAAGGCAGGAGCGCCAAAACGCGAATGAAGAATTGTGCGAAAAGTTCAATTTTTCAAACGAGCAATTGAAGAAAACAATTCACTCGCTGCGAACCTCTATGTTGAGGGAGTTGAAAAGAAGCCAGGAGCAGGAAAGCTATGAGAGTCATTGCGAATTGCGAAAAAAATTGCCCTCGTCTGACATGTCACAGCAACTTGCATTTTTTGTTATCGTCAGCATTGCGTTGCAAGTTACAGGGAAAATTGCACCATGTAACACCGCCTTTAGATAGTTATGCAAATATATTATAGAAAAAGTAAAGAAAAGCGAGAAAATATATTATAAATTATTGGAAACCTAAGCACCTACAAAGATTAGGAAATAGATTAATTAACTTTTAACTAAACTGTACTAATTTACAATAGGTCATTTCAAAGGAAAGAAAGTAATCGTAGTTTTACGAGTAGTATATGATGCCAGTTTGGGTGCGAATACAAAAGAAATTATTTATTCTCAGGCAACTAGAATTAACAGCCGAATGCTCATTTTGATAATTAAACTCACCATTGCATCCATGGCATCTTCCTCTTTCTGTTGCCTTTTCTTCTTCTGGTAAAGTTTATAGGCTCCATAACCGAGAACTAATGAGCCACCCGCAGCAGCAGCAAGAAACATCGTGATCTTTGCAGTCTCGGAGACCATACAGCCTGACAAGAATGTTTTCAAAATTACACTGTCTTGAATCTTTTTAAAATATGGTTCATGAGCTCGCTTCCATTCTCCCGCGTCATAAGAACCAATATCTAATTTGGAAGCCTGGGTACTCATGCAAATTTTTTGTAGTCCATTTTACGCAGACGAAGATTCCTCTCAGTTAAAAATTCTCTTATTCGTACAGTGTAAAACTTATCTATTTGTAAAATTGTTTCTAGAAATAGATAGATGGATGGAGTCCGACTTTTAAATTTGAACACATTCATTTGCCATTCGCAAAGCAACTATAAGTATATATGTACAGTTCTTCTGTACTCCGAAATTCAATTAAAACAATTATTGGATGAGGTTGAGCATGATAGCGATAATTATCAAGGCCAAAGTTTGTGTTATCTGCAGCAGCCAAAGACTGAGGCGGATAATACAAACTGAGGCCTTGATAATTATCGCTATCATGCGAAAACCGAATCCAATAATTATTTTATTATGCATATTCCTGAGTTGTATTTGCGACTCCGCCATGACAAAACTGATCAAACTTCTGGTTAGTGTGTTA
>JAOTRI020101644.1:0-14102 GCA_028564885.2 Zoanthus sanctaehelenae
GATGCCCAAAACGCTGGAAACAGTGTTTTAGAGCTTCCAGATTTCAAATTTTTCTGGGGGGGTGCATGCCCCCAGACCCCCCTAGCAAAAGGAGCCTTGCAGCCCCTTATCAATACCGTCGCCTACTCTTCTCAAGCTAGCTGCCTACTTCAAACTTTATTGAAACCCCTGCTTTTTTCATAAACTATTCTTGTCGAAAATCAGTAAATACTGAAACCTTTTATCACCGTTTTCCATGTATTTAAATTTTAGGCTATGTATGCCATTTTACGAAACCGAAAGCTAAAAAATCACTTTTGAATCGGATCCAATGTGATGACCTGTGAGAGAAAAGTATAGTGCTCGTACCAGCTAAGATTTGGAACCGCAGTTGGTAGAACCGCAATGTTTTTTAATTTGAGCAAATTTCTTCTAACTAAATCCCGGTATTTTCGTTCTGCACATATCTGGAAACCTCAAACATTTGTCATGAAATAAGATGAGCTCTGATATTGTATATAGCAGTAGTAGTTAAAACATCTAACGATGGTGTTTGCCCAATTATAATACTTTCAAAGTATGGTTTTGAATCGACTTCTTTTTAAAGTGGTACTAGTAAGTAAGTTGGTTACGACTTTATTTTGGCGTCAAGTCCTTTAGCAGGCCAAAGGCCTACTAATTGGGGACACTATCTTTACAACTCTACGGTGCACGAAGACATTTCACGTTACAGAGACATACATGTAAACACAACACAGATATATCGAAAGAAATAAGAGAAAAATATCATATATAGCCCTTGGCGGGAATTGAACCCCACATCTTCGATACTGCATTACCAGCGTGGTTGGTCCTTGTGGTGTAGTGGTTAACACGTCGGACTAGTACTGAAGATGTTGGGTTCGATTCCCGCAAGGGCTATAATTATATGTTATTTTCTTCCTGCCATGGATTGTGGTTGTCATAATCCAGATAGAAACAAGAATGTGAATAAAAGGCAACCATAAAGTACTCCAGTCTGTGTTTCAAATTCTAGGCTGAGGGAGCTGCTGTGGATGACCTTGCATCTTAAATCTTCCAATGACTTCTGTATATTTCATAATGTAACATAAGTGTGTCTCTGTGCATGCTGTCAGAAGGGTACTCATAGTCTATGAAGGAGTTCATCCAAATGATTCCTTAACAATAATTTGTAGTGTAGTAATTTGAGCTACACGTGATCCACTGCTGTTCTTAAACCTTTCCAGGCATTGATGGGAGACTTATTCCTCGGTGATTTTTGCACTTGCTTAAGTGTCCTCTTTTTGGAATTTTCAAGATCGGCCTCTTGCCAATCCTCTGGGAATACTTCCCAAGTTTCATATTTCCGGGCACTGCTGCCTTGGCAGCTTCTTGTACCAGATAATCTATGTTTTTTCATTTGTCTTCTTGAATGCTTCTCTTGACTTCTTGGTGTGCTGCAATGTACGCCACTTGTGTAGCTGCCTTTGTTGCTCGTGTGCAGCTCATGATTAGAACTTCTTTTCTTCTCTTCCTTGCTTCAAGTTTCGCGGGGTTGCGGGTGTCAACCATTCTTTCTGTGTGCGCTTTTACCTTTCCAATATTTTCTCACAAGTGTCAGTGATTGCAGTTTTTATGTTTTCCCACTCCCGATGTAGCTTTGTGTGTGTTATTTTGTTCCAAGAATTTACAGCAATTGCTGGGGGTCATATTGAATTGTGTCTTTACCTCCTTGTTTTTAAGAAATTGATGGTTGAACTTATTGCACTGTGGAGGTGGCCATCTTGTTTTCTTCAGTTTTGGACAAAATATTGCAGTGTGTTCCTATCTGCCCTGTATTTTGCTCTCACATCCAAAAAGCTTGTGTGGGAGTCTGTTAATGCAGAGTTGGTCAATCTCTCTCGTTGTTGCATGATTCAGTGATACCCAGGTGGCCATGATCATGTTTTTGAAAGCACACAGGTCAGCCAACCGCTCTCCATTGTTTATAATTCCCATTCCTTGAATGCCTATCACCTGTTCCAAACCTGTGTTTCTTGATCCAATTTTTTCTGTCAAGCCTCTCATCATAATATTAATATCAGTGTCTTTCATGGAAGCCAGTAAAGAATGTAGTTTGTCATAGAAAACATCTTTGATTTCCTCTTCGCTGTCATTGGTGGGGCATTTTATAGTTGTAGGATGAACATTGCAGTGGATTTTATCTGTCACCTTGAAAGATACTTTTAGCATATGCCGTCCCAGTTTCTCCCATCCAATAAGAGCCTAGTGGGCATGGTATGAAAGCCGCTATATAAAATGGTTTCTCCACTGGTTATTTTTGTTTTGACACTATTCAGCCATCTCACTTTGCTAAGTCTTAAAATCTCAAACTTGTATCTTTAAAATTTTTCAGACAATTTTTGTAGTTCGCTTACCTTTATACATGGTTCTGATGTTGTTTTCCTTGGCGAAAGGAAGGTAGTCAACATCCTGACTTCCTTTTAGGTTTGGCCATGATGTGTCATGCTGCGTGGTTTTGAGGCTCCTCTACTTGGGGAGAGGGGGATGAAAGTTGTGCTGGGTTTTGGAAGAAGTCGTTTTCGTAGCGGCATGATTTTATAGGGTGGGGTTGCTGACCCCACGCCCAACCCTCCTCCTTTAGCTGGGCTTGGGACCGACTGACAGCTGGTCAAGTGGGCCAAACCCAGGGGGAGTTGACAACCTATATACTTGCTTACATTTAAAATCATAAGTCATCATTTTATTTTTATAGCTCATAAGCAATTGATTCACTGCATTTATTTTCAGCAATAATTGAACATGTTAGAGATGGATGTACCGTTCGAGCTTTTCTTTTGCCAACTTTTCACCATATTACAATGATGATTACTGGTATAAAGGTATTTAACATGCAAACATTTTATTAAGATATTTAAACACTTAGATCATACATTATTTATTAATTATTTACAGGCAAATACACTATGCCATCGTGATGTAAATAAGACCCTGTTCCAACGCCAAACTTTTCATGTGCCAAACCAAATGTTGGTTAGGATCAACATATTTGAATTGGGGTCGACCTTGCTGTTCTATCTGACATGGCCTGTCGAAAAGAAAGGCAAAAGTTCGACAGCGATTCAAACGTCGAACTTTTCATGTGCTGAATCTAGTGCATACATTTTGTATACATTAAATAAATTATTTTTACCCACAATGCAGCAAGTTTCGCGTACATGTCCTGCGCAAAAACCTTGTTTTCAAACATCATTCAAAAATTTCCTTCTCTTGGAAGGGAGGTTATTCAATGCAATTTGTATCTTGAGTCGCATTCTCTTGTCCTCCTTGATCGCATTAGCAAAAAAAGCAATTTTATTTAGCAATTTAGTAAGCAATAACCGCTGACCGCTATAGAGTCTTGTATATTTTCTAATTAAGTTTGACGCTATTCGGTTCGACGTTGGAATAAACTGCCGAACCTAAATTATTAAGGTCGACTTTAATAGGTATTAGGTTCGCCACATGAAAAGTTCGATGTTTGAACCAGGCCTAAATTAGAAAATAACCCTACACAGGAAGCTCAAATAATCTTACCGAATCCCAACTCATGTTGCCGATCATGTGATTGAGTATCATATTGCAGACCATGCAAACCCATTGTGCTTAGCAAAAGGTGATTTACAAGAATACTGTGCATTGGATTGTTTGGTAAATTATTTCTCTGTGAGTTTGAAACAAATGCTAGTCCATGTTTCAAAACAACTCCAAGTTTTTGAAAGATTAGAATTTGGAAAGTATACTGCCAAGGAAAGAATGAAATCAGTATGAAGCCAAAGACATGTGAAGTCAAAGATGTTTGCTACTGTACTTCAAAGGAAAACATTCTACTAGTTGTTACCAGACAAACGGTCACTCACAATTTTGAAATTATCATCATTATAGTAATCCTTGAATTTAATTCTACTACTCTGAAGCAAATTAAAATAAAAACAATGACAGAGGATTTCGCTCAAAATCTGAAACTTACTTCTGAAATTTAGTATTTATTTATGGTAGTTTAACAAATCTCGGTTTATCCTTTGTTCCAATTCATAAACATGGTTCAAAAGATTGTGAAAAAATAGCAATCCATATTTTAATTTAAGTTGAGATGTAGATTTTGTTTTTGAATACAATAAAAGGTAGTTACAAACTTTGACTTTTGTGTTTTACATATTCACTAGAGTTTAGAAGTAAAAACAAGAACATAGCAAGTACAAGTAAAAAAATGTAAGCTTGTGAAATCAATGAACTGATTTTACCAAATGAATATGAATCCTTAACTTTGAAATTAACATTATATATTTGTTTTATTTCAAAGTCTATTGATTTATTGTCGTAAAAAATGGGAACTCCAACTCCTCCGTTCATTATCACGTTCTGTTACCTGCGATATAGTTCACTGTGATTAATTTCTGATAAGGAGAAAAATGGCAAACTTCTATTTTGAAATCTATTGGCTATCTGGAGAATTATATCTTTCACAACTTTTTAAAAATGACTAGTGTCCACAGTTCGTGACGTACTTTATTATCATTGAAGATGACGATAAGCAAATGGCGATAATCGGTATAATCTCTCGTGCTACTTTTTAAGCTAGCTAAATCCTTTACGAGCCTATTGTCCCGTAAAGCCAGTGCTTATCTCCAGTTTTTGTAGTGTTAAGCGGGTGAGAGTCTATGACTTCCACTGGACCGGACACTAATCCATCGCAAGTTAGTTCCCAGCAAACGCTGGTACTCATTTACCTACCATGGAAGGTGGAAAGTTCAGTTGGCTTAGGCGGAAAAGAAGGTCACACAAGTATTGGAATCTCAGCAAGCTGCTGGGATCGAACTGAGGACCTTGTGGTTGGAAAGCAGAGATCTTAACAAATGCCCCAACCACGTCTGCCCTCGCTTTTTAATTCTATAGTTATTTGCAAGTCCTGTTGTTCCGAGAAATTAGATTCACTGTTTATCCTGCATTACTTTTAATAATAATTCTGTATGATTAATTTATCTGTTCATGCTATATATTTAGCTGTTATGTGATGAAATGTTCTAATACAACCCAAGGCCGAGTGACTTACTTGCATGTCAACTTTAAATCAACTCGGATTAGTCACTGTCACATTTTCTCTATTTCCTTTTTTACTGTTTCAGTGTCCCATGTTTAAACGTGAGGGAGACAAAGAAATAACTGAACCATATGCAGATGAGGTAACATTTAAAACTACTTCAAATTGAATGTAAATTGTGTTATACGTGCTGTCGTACAACATATTTTGATATAGATCTTTTAAATATAGAAAACAAAGAATTCTCTATAAAAGGTTTGACGCTGCGGAAGCAAATGAGAATGTGGTAGTGCATTTCGAAATTTTAATATTTTTTTGGCAATCTAAATCTTGCGAAGTTCCCTTGGGGTAGGTCCTTGGGGAAGAGGTTGGGAACGCTCTTAGCAACATAAGTATTGGGTGTTACTGTGGTTTGTGGATTGCAATGACACATTTTCTTTTTGAGTATTCGAACTCAATATGGCATCCAAATGTTTGTCTTATTTTTGTTTGAAACTATTTTGTATACAAAATAATTTAGATTGCTTTTGCGAAAACCTTTGTGTTCTTGATCTTATAATAAATTTTGACAATGAATGTTTTGAGTCATCCAGTTGTAGTAAACAGTAACTGAAACTCGATCGCTCACTGGAACAATATGATTATATCACAAAAGTACGATTTTTCGGCCGTCTTGCACGGTCTTCTTCAGGTTTCTGTCGCGTTAGTTTGGTTCAAGCAAGTGTCACGTGATACGCCTTTGGCCGGCTAGAAAGTCTTGATACTTAAAAAGAGTTTTTCTTATTATTCTTTTTGGTATTCACTGTGATTGTTTTTGAAAGATTGTCAATGAACGGTTATTCCTGATCATCTTTTAGATTATTTTAATAGAGATTTACAGCAGTAATACTGATGCGTCATTGTTAAAGACCACCATACTTTCAGATCCTGTTAAGGAAAGGAGCGCTGTTCATTCTGTAAATGATCTTCAATATTTGAGGGTAGATCCCTTTGTGAAAGAAAGTTTCTTTTCTCCGAAAAACTGGTACTGATGATAAAGCTGGTCCGAGTTCCATAAGCATAATTTGTCGTTTTCCAAGTTATACTCCCAGATGCGGGGACTCATCTTCGTTAACTCTATATATTGGTGTTTTAAGCTGCAGCCATGGATTTAGGAGACATACCATTTGACACGCAGGATAATGGATTCCTCGAAGGAGGTATTGCATATGGGTTCTGCATAGAGCCACCCTCCTCCATCTGGCTGTTTTTGTCTCTGCCAATTCCACAACTCTCTCCAGAAAATGTATATTGTTTTTGTAAAGAAAAAGGCCTGCATATTAGAGGGCATTGGTTTTTATGGCGGAAGTAATAAGTTAGCCAATGCAGAGAAGCAATTGAACTTTCTTTCTCTCTATGCCTATTTAACTGTTTTCAACGTATAGGTGGATATGCAGCTACAGTGGACCCTAATTGTCAAATTGAGATTTTTTCTTTAATTTCTTTTTGAAGGACAGGTAAAATTCATCTTTGTACTCTGTACTAAAGGACATAATTGTTTCATTCTTAGCTGGACCTGCAGTTGCATAAAGTTGCCATTCTTACACTGAAATTTAAAAACAAGATTCATTTGTCATCTTTACGATCTATCGAGTCAAGATAAACAAATCTAGAGTTATTAGGCTGTGTGGCCGCGCAATGTGGTTCCCGTCTAGAACCAAAATATCGACCCATGCTCACCATAGAGTCTCCAGTTATAGTAAACCATCTGACTAGAACACGGAGGGTGGTGGTTTCAAATCCCATCTGGTTCTCGGATTTTTTCCGAGTTTCTCCTCCTCATTAACTCCAAATCAGTTATCAACGCTCAACTTCTCCTTACATAACAAATACAGAATAAGCCATTTGGTAATGAGAATATGAGAATTGACCAATCAAAGTAAACTGCTGAAGTTTAAAAGTGAAGTTCTCTCAAACCTCTTTAATGAAAAGTATGGGCTCAAGTTGGGAGGAATTAATAATTCAACTGGGAATGAAAGAGTTAATATCTTATAATTATTGTTTCAATTTAAGAAAACTCTCCCGTCTCCTAAATAGTAGCAAGTCATACATTTCATCTATCATATAAATTACAAATCATTCTTGACATTGCTGGGAAAAAAACTTTCTCTGGTTGTTCGTAATTGTAAGAAGGCACATTTTTAGTCGTGGATACGCGAAGCGTAGAAACGACTATTGCTGCACCTAAGTGTGTGCGCTTTTTTTAATAAAAAATATTTTCAGTTTAACTTCATATTATTTAATTTAAATTTGAGTCCACCTGACCATTTTTGAGACAACTTTAATTATCACTGCTTGTTGCGAGGAGGACCATCTCGCTCAAGGCTTTTGGTTTTTATGGTCCTTCTAGCCACTATTTGATTTTATTCCTATTTATGCATTTTATCTATTTATAGTTGTTATAAGTGTGGCAAAAATAAACTGAACTAAACTGAACTGAAATTTTATTGCTAATCTTTTTATTTTTGTTTGGTTCTCAGGCCAAATATTTTACAGAAAGTCGTCTTTTACAGAGAGAAGTAAAAATATTGTTACAAGGTACAGCCTAATGTTATTATTTGTAAATATTTGGTTTGTGATTAGATTGGCATTCAATAATAGGAATGTAACTGTTTAGGGATATTCAGTACACAAATACCCATTGGCATCAACCTTGATTCAGTGTCTACTAATTATAAAAATGAATTTCAAAAATGTTGGATTAATGTTTATTTTCTTGAGTTTTGTTTCAATCTATTTATCATACAATTTTAAATTACTTTTTTGAAAACGTTTTATGTTCTTGGTCAAATGGTACCCTTTTCATAGTACTTTGAAATTTGTAAAATTTCCTCCATCTTGGTTTATGGCCGCATCCTGAAGGAAACTGGCGATAGCCGTGAGTGATGTCAGTTCCAAATTATAACAGCGTAACTTGAAACAAAAAACATTGCCACACCACATTAAATTTTAGTTATTGGTATTATTTAACGAACTTATTTAGATATTCACCGCTATTTGTCTTAACATATTTTTTGGACAAATTTAGAAGAACGATTGACGTCACTCACGGCTATTACCAGTTCCATTCAGGACGCGGCCATGAACCAATATGGCGGAAATGTTTCATATTTCAAAGTACTATAAAAAGAGTACCATTTGACCAAGAACATAAAACGTTTTCCAAAAAGTAATTAAATTGTATGATAAATAGATTGAAACAAAATCAAGAAAAAGGTGTAGTTGCACTTTAAGCGTTATAATTTTGCCCATGAATTCAAATTGTGCAGACCTGGCCATGGCAGCAACACATAAAAATCAAAGGTCATTAAAATTAGAGCAGGGCTGTGACATTTGCTCATTTTTAATGATTTGCCAAAGAAGTGTCTGTTCAGTGAATGAATGTAGCATATTAAACAAATGTGACATGGTAAAAATAAAGTAATAACTGCTATATCAATTATATTACAGGAGTTTCCAATCAGAACTACATTGGTCAAGTAATCCATCCTGTAAGTTAATAAGCTTTATGTACAACTATTTTTAAAAATGTTTATATTTTTGAATATTTTAATGGAGAATTCAATTTTTAAACAACTATTTCTGCTTTGGCAAAATGTTTTAGATTAGCAATGTATATAGTGAATATACCGTTATATTGTTTAATGTTATCTGTGGAAATTTTGAGATTATTTGGGCTTTTTTCTTCTGAAGGTACAATGAACTCTAACTTGAAGAAGAGAAATGCTAAAACGTTTTGTAATAGGTTAATACTCGTTGCAGGCTGGCAACATCGCAGAGTTTCTATTGCGTGAAGGATTTGCTCGATGTGTTGATTGGAGTATGGCAGTGTTAACAACAGGACATGATAAACTAAGACAAGCAGAAAAGTAAGGAGTTGTGTTAGTTTTCAATATGTTTTTTAATTAAAAGATTTATTTATTATAAAACTATTAAAATTATGAGCTGACAGAAACTTCTACCTGGTCCGAACGAAAAAAGTAAAATAAGGAAATTTATGGAAAAACATATCTGATTATAAATCTATTATTTGAGTCAAACCTTGAAACAAAGGTTTCTTTAAAAACATAATTTATTGTTCAGTTTCAAGGTCAATCCTTGTGAATGATGTTTAGAGGTTTTTGTAGCTTTTTCCTTCAGTTAAGGCGTAGCCATAATGTTATCGGGTAGCGTAATCTTACGTAGCGTGAGAATGTAATCTCCTGAAGCGTGAGAATGTAAACTCACGTGATAGCGAAAACATTTTGTGACCAATTATCAGAGATATCATTCGGACGTCCTTTAACTTCGTTTACACGATGATGCCGACTGATGTGGAAAGTCATCCGCTTGCTTACTTAAACAGTTTAAAAAACGTTTAGTTGTATAACCGACATATTACAAATATTATTATATCTGAATTCTTCTTAAATTTCTCTTGCTATTTCATGTTTGAATTATAATATTTGACCAAATCTTCGACAAGAAACATTTTTTCCTTTCACTGTCGGACTTAAGCGTGTTAACCGTTGTTCATCATCTTTCGGAATTCTTTATTGCATAACTTAAATAATCGTTTCTTTTCTCAAAAGCAGACAAGAAAACATAAAAGAAATTAATTGGTTTAATTTATGAATGACTTTAATATTTATAGAATTTTACTTTACTTTGTAAAAGAAAGCATTTTTAAAAGTTTAGCAAGAGTTAAAATGCGACGCTTAAAATAGAAATAACTTTGCCGTTTCCGCTTAAAGTAACATAAGTTAAACATTTTAAAAAAGTTTATTTCTAGTACAGACGCATTAAAAATATTATTATATCTGAATTCCTTTAAAATTTTCTGCTATTTCATGTTTGAATTATAACATTTGACTTAATATTCGAGAAGAAACATTTTTTTCCTCTTACTGTGGACACTTGTCTATTTGTCTGAGAAAATTTGTCTATCGCTAATGTGGCAGTAGACATATTTGCTTTGCAAGCGTCTATTTTTTGCATTTTGCCTTGTAAATTGAGAAATCGTTCTACCCAAGTAAAATATTAATACCTATAACCTAACGTAGAAATGTTCGTGTAGTTATTTCCAAGTAAAATATTTATACCTACTAACCTAACTAACTTATGGTCTAATATGTATTCTGCATTCTGATTGGCTACTACATAGGAAAAAATGGCGGATCAAAATATTAATGAGCACCACTTTGCTTTAATAGCGGAACCTCATTATAAATTTAATTTTTACACCCCTTTTGACCCATTAGTAAATTTGTACTAACATCCTGTTCGGCCTACGACCTCTTGTACTACTGACTTGCAGACCATTCATCCTAGTTCTTGAATATTATTAATTGCAGTATCATAGTTTGTGGGGAAAGGAATATTGGAAAGAACAATCGACGTGTCCTTCGGAAACTGGAAAAAAAGCTATGTGTGCTTTCAGAAAATGAGGTCTACTTTGTCAAATATTTCTTTAGACATAACTACATGACACTGTGTACGTCCTCGATGAAGTTTTGAGATACTGTATTTTCCTTCAGAAAGAGAGAAACAGCAGATTTCTGATATACTAGTTATGTTTTACTTTTTTATATGAAAAGTTTGAGATCATGTTCTCAAGTTTTGATAACCTTATCCATAGCTGTGTTGCCAGAAAAATAAGAATTATTCTGTATAAGTTATAGCATAACTTTATAAAGCTTTAACCCAAAACCCTGATCTGTTCTTAATTTTTTTTCAGATATGCTAAAGAGAAAATGTTAAGAATATGGAAGAACTATTCCCCAGCAGCTCCTCTTAACATTCAAAATAAAGAATTTTCTGGCAAGGTAATGGATTAAACAAAACAATCTAATTTTTTTACTAGAGGGATTTTTGATGATAGACAATTGCCACTATGTCGCTGGAAATGTGACTATTTGAGTGATGTCCGTATGCCTCGACTTCATGCGGCTGTGGTAGCTTGGTAACTAATATTTTGTTAAGCATTTTTTTTGCTGTTTTTTGTAGGCAAGTGAACTTTTTAATCCGTTTCTAAAAACGTTAGCTGAGATACACGAGTGGAGCTTTTTATCACAACATCAAAACGTTGTACATCCAGATATTTTCTAGAAAATAATTGTTAAAACCCAATGGAAAATTTTTTTTTATATACTTTTTTATTTATGAAGATAGCAACCCAGAAACAGCAATAGAATCTCGGGCTTTTTACAAAGGTTGCAACTCCTATGGTTGGAATTAGACATAAGAAAAAAACTTGACATTTTAAAATCAACCAAGGGGATAATGAATGGTTCACGTTCAACTACCTCGTATCATTTCTGAAAGCTGTTTTGTTTTTTATGCTTTATTCATTCACCTCTTATCTTTTAATTTCCTTTTTACGTTCATATTTTATTGCATCTTCAATCGTTGAATGGAATTTGAATTATTGTATTACTCCTTTCTGTTCATCTCTCGTTGCACGTTCATTTTGATGAAGGATTATTCAGTCAATGCTAAAACTTGTGTCAGTCGGTGTAAAACTACAAACTTATCAAATTGTTTTTCCCACAATTATTCGTAACAAAATGCAGATAAGAGATATGCCTTTCGATAGTCTTCTATTATGATACTTAATTCGCTGAATTCCCAGCGTTCCTCAGCAAAAAGTTGTCATTTTGTTCTGATAACTGCGTTTGTCTATTGCCGATTTTTGACGTCCTGGCGGCCAGCGGAAATTTTTTCGGGACCACTTTTTAAAGGAATTTGTTTAAATTCTTGGTAAAAAATTGATAAAATTTTTGGTAAATTCTTGGTAAAAGGGACTTTTACCTTTTTTCCCGTCTAAAATTCTTGGTAAATTGATAAAATTTTCGAAAGAGAATTTTGGTATTTATTTTTGAGTAATAAAAAAGTAAATTATACACCGTAAAAAAGAAAATACTTACTGACGTTTAGGACGTTAGAAACGTCAGAGAAACGTCAGAGAACACTTACTTACGTCCGAAATGTAAGTAAGTGTTCTCTTTTTTACGGTGTAGAATTTACATTTTCATTACTCAATTGTTTCTTTAGAAACACCGACGCAGCTCAAAGTAGTTTACCGCTAGTTATTTTTCTATTTCAGTGTTTATTTTGTTTTGTACACCAACAAGACTGCTATGTCTATTGTCTTTTGTATCTCGTGGGATTGTGTGAAAATCATGAATAGACAAAACTCTTATAGGTCTCTTAATTCTAATTTCCTACAGTATACTTCTCCTTAAAAAGCATTTATTCTCTTATTTATGTGATGTTTCATATTAATCCAAATAGTATGTCTCTCAAATAGCTAATATGCAATGAACAAACATTAACAACTTTACAGTAACATATTTATTATCTCATTTTATGTGTTAAAAATAATTCATATCAAATCTAGCTGTATTAACCATTCGAACATGTTGCTAATAGAGCTAATGTGCTTAAGAAAATGATACTTATAAATCTTCCTCCAGGGGAGGTTTCTTTCTAAAAGCCTTATGGTTTCTGGAATCCTCCTCGCCGCGCAACCAAAATACAACAACTTGGCATAATATTATTAAATTTAGTACTTTTTTATTATATAGATTTATATTTAAAAAAACTGTTCATATTTATTGTAAATACTATTTATAACAATTATTAATATAAAAAATTAAATTATGGCGAAATAAAATTCAAATTCAAATAATTGCAAATTTCCTCCTTCTTGATCATGAATATACCTCTGGTCCAGCAAAGATTAGAATGTAAACTAAAAGAGCTAGCTAAATCCTTATACGAGCCTAGTAGCCCATGGGGCCGGCGATTATCTCCGGTTTCTGCAGTGTTAAGCAGATGAAAGTCTTTGACTCCCCCTGGACGGGACACTAATCCATCTCAGGTTAGCTCCCAGCAGACGCTGTTACTCATTCACCAACCCCGGAAGGATGGAAAGCTGGGTTGGCTTAAGCGGAAAAGAAGGTCACACAAATGTTCGAATTTCGACAAAGTGCCGGGGTTCGAACTCGGGATCTTGTGGTTGGAAAGCAGAGATTTTACCAACTGCGCCAACCACGTCTGCCTAAAAGATTAAAAGAGGTAATGTGTTAAATAACAGTAAACAAAAATGTCAGTTTCCTAGGACGTTTTTTTAGTATTTTCTTTTTGTAATGCTCAATACTAGTTTGAAATAGCGTTGTGTCAAAGGGAGTGGTTTTGTTGCTCAACAGAAAATAACAAATGAATACTACTAACAAGTGATGCTCTTCTTTTTCATTCCAATCAAGGTAATTGAAATTGTCAATGGCGATGCTGTAGTTGTTAAACTGCCTGATGGCACACCAAAAAAAATTCATTTATCAAGTTTAAGGCCTCCCAGGTGAATACTGTTTACCATTCGTTAATTATTTTGCCCTTTCTTTCCAATTATTCCTCTACATTTTTTTATGTTGCTTCTTTGTTTTTATATAAAATATGTACAGCTCCGTAATTACTTGTTCAGTGATTTTTACCATATGTCTTGCTTCTGCTGCAGACTTCTACCCAGGGAAGATGGAACACAGGTATAAAATAGCTTTTTGTAGTTTATGCAAAATGTGATAACGATTGATTGTTGGTATAAGGTAAAGGTAATAAGGACCTTGTTTTGATAATAATTTTTTCGTTTGACGAAGTGGAACGCAAGCCTGATTTTGGCATGTGGCTTTCAGGAGTTGGTATGCCTGTGTAAGGTTGTATTCTGGAAAATCCACATTCCAGTAAGGACACGAAAACGGCCACTCCGCTTGATTTTTGCAGGGGTATGTCACGGTCAGTAAACTGGTACCGTAATTAAGATAATGTGAGACATGTGATCATGAGACATGTGATGTGAGATGTAACAAACATGTGCTCATGAGACATAATATGTGAGATATAACAAACATGTGCTCATGAGACTTGTTATGTGAGATGTAACAAATATGTGCTCATGAGACATGTGATGTGAGATGTAACAAACATGTGCTCATGAGACATAATATGTGAGATATAACAAACATGTGCT
>JAOTRI020101655.1:0-14099 GCA_028564885.2 Zoanthus sanctaehelenae
AATATTTTTAGTTTAAAAAGTTGTATTTGTAAAAAACGTAAGAGTCTAGGTAGACACAATTTTATTGAAATTCAGATTCCAAGCAATAATTTACGTGTTCGCCAAAACAAGCTGGAGTATCATAAGTGGTAAGACAACGTTACGAATCTCAATAAGGATCCATTATTTTCAGTAAACTGTGTAATGGGAATAAGAGCAACATTAATCTCTTTAAATGATAAAGAAAAGTTTAAACTTTTTTCTATATACGTAATTTCTCAAACATGTGAAGATCAAGGAAGCAATAAAACACTTAGTACTAGAAATATTTGTAAATTCATCTTGCTAAAATTCTGAGATCAAATGTTCAAACTCAGTCTATAAATCTTGAATCTGTCAAACACAAGCAGTTATTGTCATTTAAACTCCGGCCGTGTTATGATTTAATAGTTTAATTTCCCTGTTTCTAATTCTTTCTCTTTAAATTTGCTTTTAACTCAGAATACATTTTCTTTTGTTATTGTTCATTCTAAAAAAAAATTGAGTTGATCAAGAAACTTAGTTGCCCACAGTGTAGTCCGACACAACTTGCTGAGACATCACGGCAAGCATCGCAATGTTGAGTGCTTTTGTTTTGATGGGTTGTGACAGCTGTCGAAAAACTAACCAATGGTAATTTTCCGTTTCCTGAGGAACGGAAAATTGCTGAACGGATTTGAAGTATGGAAACAGGACAGTCTCTCCCATCAGCCACTCGCCCCCATTCCTTCCGCTGCCGTTCGCGCGTTCATTTTCTCTACCCAGTTTCTCATATGATTGTCGATCTCCCGGCGAAGAAAGAGACTATTTTGCAGTCTATTTCCTTATTAAAAAAATGGCTCTCGTGATCAAAATGTATAGAACCAAATATTGGTTTCCGACAGTTTCCCATCAATATAATGCATGGAACTAAAAACTGGTTTCCCCAAATTTCTGAAATCTCCAGACCTGCATTTCTGCCGCAGATTTTATCTCTCGTTTTTGCTTTGCAAACAATTTTGACATTTTGTTCATTGCTATTTTCATTTCTTTTTTAGGGGCCCTCTTACTACAGGCTCCGGAGATCTTTCTTCCTGTTTATTTTCCAGGTTTTGTTAAGAACAGACTATGTCACATATCCATATCTTTTTTTCATCCTATTTATGGAATTTTAGACCTTGCTTTCATTAGTGTTGCTATTCTTGTTAATGTTTATTATTGTTAATATGTTGTTATTATTATTATTAATATTTATGTTATTATTATTATTATTGTTCAGGTGACGCTGACCACAATAGGTTACGGAGATACTGTTCCCAAGTCGTGGTACGGCAAGTTATGTGCTTCCTGCTTCATGTTAATGGGAATTTCCCTGTTCGCTCTACCAGCAGTAAGTCAAAATGTGTTAATTGTTCTTTTTCAGTAAGTAACCCTCCTATCATAGCTGTATCTAGCGGAGGGTTAGGGGGTAACTGCCCCTCCCCCTCAAAAAAAGCCATTTTTCAGTAGCATTTTGAATAAAAGAAATACGTTATTTTTGCTTGAATACTATAGTGCTCTTTGAGATTTCACATGACTTGCTTCTCAAAGGAACATGCTGATAAATTCTAAATAAAGTATTTTCTAATTTTTTATACATTTTCAGCTTTTGACAATTTTAAGGAATGATTCAGAACAATCTTTTGAAAATTATATTCTTCGCTTTAGTTTTTAAAAGTTCTATCTTCTTAAAATCGTTTTTATGTAAATATTTTCATGATCTCTGTTTTATTCTATTCGAACTTATTGTGTCATTTATAATAAAAAATTGTATCTTTATTACTTAATTATTCATTTCGCCCTTCAAAATATGAGCTACATACCAGTACAGTTTAGTTGAAAATAAGATGGAGGTGTAAGCTTCCAATAAAGAGGTTCGTTTGTTTGCATGCGCGTTGCAATATTTTGACTTTCATCCGACGCCCATGTTATATATATATATTTTTTTTATTTGCAGGGTATTTTGGGTTCGGGTTTTGCTTTAAAGGTAACACAACAACAGCGGCAGAAGCATTTCCACAGACGACGTCGACCAGCTGCAGTCCTCTTACAGGTACATGTGTAGTTTTACAATGGTCGAATGTTGTGTTAAAGTAATGCCGTCTAATATTGATTTGATTGTTTTTCTTGAAACTCAAAGTCACTGTGCATGTGAATCTAAGTCAGGTCAAGCTAGCTAAAGGTCAAACTCTTTTAAACGTAGTTTAAAATACACTTCAAATATGCCAATATAGTATACATTTTATTCTAGACATGTTTGGACATTGACACAATCGGTCATCTTCAGTAAAATGTGAAAAACCGTTGCAATATTCTATACGAAAACCTATATGAAATAATCTTTAATAACTACATGCTTATAAGATCTTGAAAAGTTAAAATGCAATTTTAATTACATCTTTTAAGTATGAAGTTGTCAATGATTTTAGGATTAGCATTTGAAGTTACTAACGGGTTTTCACAATCTACAGAAGATGACATTGTGATTATGTCAAAACGTGTCTAGAATAAAAAGTATATTCGTTTATTGCTTTAAACATTTAAAATTAAAACTAACTCTTCGGACCGACGTTTCGAAGTCATCCTAACATTATTTTCAAGAGTTACATTTAAATTACAGCTTAAGGTCTTACTTTATAGATAATAAAACAATTCATGAGAATCGTTCTAACTGTTACGGCGTAAAGGAGTGTAATGAAACTGTACCTAGGTTTAAAGCTTTAAGTTGAACAATTAAACAAACACTTTAAAACGCGCGAAATCTGAGTGTTCGACTCGATGTTTCTTTGGTGTTCCTACGTTCTTTAAAGTTTAGTTAGTAAAAACACTATATCAGTGTGCTTTTCACTCACAACAATTTGATGATGTTACAGTCGTACTGGCGAATGTACTGTGCAGAGTGTAACTCTTCATTAATTACATCCTGGCTACCTCATATCTACTACAACCGAGCCCAGCTCCACAAGACAGAGCGTTCTGCCTCCACTGCCGCTGTAGAAAGCCCATCTCAATCATATACCAGCCCTCAAGTTTCTGGAAAACGAAGAATGTCGCGTTTCAATAACTGGAGGGTCGAGAACAAGATGTCTTCAAAAAGTGTACCAGGAGAGACCCGGATGAACCGAGCGGACTCAGTAACCGGGTCTGCCGTGCCTCCAAGCTCAAGGAAGGGCAGCATGCAAACTTTATCTTTAGACAGCGATTTTTTCGGTATGATCAATTTTATTTGTTGAATTTATGTATAGCATCGTTTCTCTGTTGCACTGGCCGTTCACAAGTGTAATGAAGTGCATCAGTTTAGGTAATTTAGAGAAAAAATAAGTACAAGTAAAAGCGACAAGCTTAGTACCATTGGAATGAAACTGGAATAACAAACAAGGAGTCTCTTTGATTTGTTTGTATTTATAGCTTAAAGCCTGGTTCACAGATATGAGATGCACAAGTACAAGGAACATTTTCTTTTCACTTGTGTTTGTTTCTCCAGTGTGTTCGTTCGTGATACAAGCACAAGCAAAGAACACAGCTCACTGCCCACTTTGCGCATGCGTATTTTTCATTTTCTTGTGCTCATTTCTTAACTGTGAACCAGGCTTAACTCTCTAAAATTGTATAATTTAAGTGACGTTGGTTTCATCAAAGTTGATGGAGTGGACTGATAAGGAAACTCGCAAACTACATGGAAGATTACAATGTTTCTTTTTTCATCTTGACTTGTCGAAAATTATCAGGATATATATCTGTAATTAATTGATAATTATATTGACGCTTGAGCGCGTGTACTTAATCAGATTGTAAGATCAGGAACCTTCAGTAAAACATCATAAATATTAAAACGGTCTCGATTCTCGTAAATATAATTTACGACAAGGTTCTTCGAACCTAAAACTATAATGGCAGATAAGAAACAGATAAGAGCAGCATTTCGAGGGCATTGCACCCGCGATATCAAGAAAGCGGAAGCTTTTATAGACTCGGAACACCCAAACATCATAGAACTGAAATCCATCACAGAACGACTCACGCGAAGAATGGCAGAAATTTAAAAAATGGATCACGTGATTCAATTGACTGTAAAAGATCCGGAGCAACTGAGCACTGAAGTAGAGGAATCTCTCTACTTTAACGATAAGATAAGTTACATATTGATAGCGTTCGAAGAGTTTCTCACCATAAATAGCAAAGTCGCTAAACCACCGGTAAGCACGCTCCGAAATATTGTTAGTGAGCTTCTAATACACGCGCTAAGTGTCAATTTACCGCGTTTAAATGTCAAATACATTAACGGTAATCCACTTCACTGGACCACGTTTTGAGATAGTTTCAGTTCCTCAGTAGACACATACCCACACATTAGAGATATGTAGATAAAATGAACTAACTCAGTGCGGGATAACTGAAAGGAGATGCAGCACGCACTATAGCGGGATTACCCATTACGAATAGTAACTACAGCAAGGCTATAGAAATATTAAAAGAGCAATTTGGCCAAAAGCATTAAAAGGGATTAGAATCTCTAGGAGTCACAACAGAAAAAAAATCCCCTCATCCCCATTTTGATAAAGAAACTCCTAAAGAAATACGCCAGCTACTTATCCGAGCAAATAACCGGGCTAACAGTTGTCTAGATATCCTGAGATTTGAACTCCGACGAGAAATAGAAACAAGAGAAAGAAGCTACACACCACATGTAACCTCAGCACCACCTGTATCAGAGGAGATATATATATACCAACGGCCGGTGCATTACTAGGAAGAACAAATAACGTATAATGCGTATACTGTAAATGCTCTCACAAACATAAGGAGTGCGACAAAGTGTCCTCTATAGAGAAAAGAATCGGAATTCTTTTACGCGTACGAAAATGCTTTAATTGTTTTGGAAAAAAGCAATTGTTCGACACTCTACTGCTAAAACCCTTAAAAAAGGAAATGCTAAATATGAGTACATTGGTTCGATTCAAAGTGAAAGACATGAGTACGAAGTTGTATCCTTCACTCTGTCATCTGCAGAAGAGAATGTCGAAGTGAAGGCCCTTGTAACGAACAAAATCTGTCCTCCTATTCCTCTGGAACCAGTATGTAACTTGACAGATCACCCAGAATTGTAACAGTTACAATTTGCAGAGCAACTCAAAGGCAAGAATCTAAAGGACATAAATATTTTAATTGGAAATGACTTCTATGGGCATTTAATGACAAGCGAAATGATTAAATGTAAAAATAGTGGAAAGATTGCCGTTAAAAGTATATTTGGATGGTTACTCTCCGGCCCTGTGTCCAATAACATTGAGGGTACAGACACGTTATGCTTCAAAGTTGACACAAGTTTTACGAGTGAAGAAAGTCTTCAGGAACTTCTTCCAAAATTCTGGGACTCTGACACATTAGGAATAGTAGATAAAGCTGAGAGTGCTGATCAGGTCCTTGAGCATGTCAAAGAAAACATGAAGTATAACATTGAAACTGGGAAATATTCTGTAAGATTCCCCTGGAAAGAAAATAGTACAAATTTACCCTCGAATTATGCTATAAGCAAAGGAAGATTAGGAAGCCTTCAACGAAACTGGAACAAGAAGAATCCAGAAGTATTACGACAGTATGATAAACAAATCCAGGAACACCTGAGATGTGGATTTATTGAAGAAGTGATCAACACTAACGAGCATAAAGGGATTCTACATTATATCCCACATTTGCCTGTTTTTAAAGACAGTCTTACTACGAAAATGAGAATAGTGTATGACTCGTCAGCTAAGATGTCACGTGATGCCTTGAGTTTCAATGACTGTTTACATCCCGGCCCAAATTTATTACAAGAGCTGTCAGAAATCCTACTAAAGTTCAGAGTACATCTAATCCCACTTATTGCTGACATAGAAAAAGCGTTCTTGCAAATAGAAATTGACCCAGAAGACAGAGATGCTACGCGATTTCTTTGGTTAAAAGACATCACAAAATCTGTTAATAAAAATGAGAACATTGTTAATATATAGAAGTATGCAACTCGTGTTACTCGAGTTGAATGCTCAGAAAAAAATTTTCTGAGTCAATGACGGGATTTGAACCCGCAACCTTATTACCGGTCAGACGCTCTACCCATTGAGCTACAAAGTCTCACATGGGGATGCAGGTCACCGGTTAAGCTCTTATACATTCTCGCTGGACATTCGTCCAGGTAAGTTCCTTGAGTTGAATGCTCAGAAAAAAGTCTGAGTCATTGACGGGGTTCGAATCCGCAACCTTC
The DNA here is from genome assembly GCA_028564885.2 of Zoanthus sanctaehelenae. Lineage (NCBI taxonomy): Eukaryota > Metazoa > Cnidaria > Anthozoa > Zoantharia > Zoanthidae > Zoanthus > Zoanthus sanctaehelenae. The sequence continues at coordinate 6,281 of JAOTRI020101655.1, forward strand.
TGATTATCGTTCAGACTCCCTACCCCCTGAGCTACAAAGACTCACATGGGTAGGCAGGTCACAGGTACAATTCTTATACAATACGTATAGATTATTGGAAAATGTTAGCGCAACTTTTTAACTTTCAATCTATTGCCATCCTCGCCATCCGTAACAATAAATGTCAGGATACAAAGCAAAGGTCATCATACAGTCTTAGATAATAAAGATAGACCATTATTTTGGAATTCAGTTAAGGTCACAAGTTATCAGATGCTAAACTTGCGTGACAAAACTCTCCTAAAAGAAGTTAATTACAGCAATGTCACTTAACTAAAAATCTTTCTCAGGAGAAGCATCAATAACAGAAAGCGATGAAAAAGACGGAGTCCCGTTGATTGCGTGAGTAGTACAAATTTTATGGCGTATTGTTAAAGCTTATTTAAAAATTGTCAAACAAAAATACTTGCGCACGTCTAAAAAGATTGTCGCTATTTATAATTTACAGTAGAAGGGAAATGTCTTAGTTTTCTAAACCGTTTGAAAGAGCAGGACGAAGATATCTTGCCGGAAGACAGCATAAAAGTTTTTATTCACTGCTGTGTAAAAGTTATCCTTTTAAATAAAATATCAAGAATTGTTAGCACTTTTTTGAAATTACATTGTGGCTCATCTGTCACTTTAGCTTAGCGTTTCCAGTAACACTGAGTAACTTTGTAATTTTTCATTTTGCCGCCTTTTTGTTGTTTTTTGCGCAGGTTAACAAACGCCCAGAAACATGCTATTACACTCATTCGCTTGTTGAAGCTTAAAGTTGCGGCAAGAAAATTTAAGGTATGGTATCATATCATAATTACGTTAAGATTGGTCTGTTTACTTAGAGCTAATTATTATGTGTTGTTTATTGGTCCATTTGGTTTTGATTGGTTAGCCTCAAGTAGAAAGCCAAAGGGCAATGCAGATATTGTGAAACAACATTCAACATAGCTGATATTTGTTCAATCTGCTATAATTATATTGTAGTTTTAAGTTTACAAATTTACTTTATTTCGCCATTGCACTTATTTAAATTGCATTTTACATTAATATTAATTACAATAATTGTTTATACCTATAAGTATCGTGGAGTTGATATAATCCTATGATTTCGGGCCAGTATTCCAGTCACTACAAGTTTCTAAGGAAGTACAGGTTCTATAAGAATTACTAACGAGATAGGTAAGATACAGGGAAAAAATACAATGTGATAGAGTCAATATAGATAGAATTTATTAATTTTGGACAGTAAATAAAGTTTAAATTGGTTTAAGAATTGAAAGACATTAAGCTTTTTTAGGTTTGTGGAAATCTTATCCCAGACAACAAATTCCGCATATTGGACGGTTTTTGTTCGTTTTGATTTGGAGTTTTTTAAATTACTAAAAATTTCGTTCCGAAGAATATCTTGTATTATAGAATTTTGTGGATGCTGCTAAAATATAAAGGGCAGTGCAAATTGCGTGATGGTTATTGTAAGTTCTTTGTCACACGATAGAGAGCTTTAGTGGCAGAATAGAAAAATTTATGATAAAACATGAAAACATACACAATCTTTAAAAACAAACCCTTATGATTAAAATAATTTGAGGACACGTGCAATGTATTTCTGTGAGTTTCATTGTAAAAAATATGTCGTGGTTGGCGCTGTTGGTAAGGTGTTGTCTTGTTAGCCAAGAAGTCCTGATATCGATCTCAGGCTCTGACGAGATTTTCAACTTTATGCAACATTCTTTCTATACCAAAGCTAACTCAGTATTCCATCCTTCCGGGGTAGGTATATTAGTACTAACATATGCTGGGAGCTAACCTCTTGTGAATTAATGTTCCACTGATGGAGAGTCAAAGAGTCCCGATGTTTAACATTATAGAAACCGGGTATAAGCGTTGGATATATTGAGTCACTGTACTAGGACAAAGATATAGCAGTTTAGTTTAACTTTAAATAAATATATAAATTCATTAATTTATATAGCGCATTTATCTATAATAACATTTACTATAAGCTAAGCTAAGCTAAATCTCTTCGAGCACAGTGGTTCATGGAGGCAGCGCTTATCTCCGGTTTCTGTAGTGTTAAGCGGATGAGAGTCTTTGACTCCCCCTGGACGGGACAGTAATTCATCGCAGGTTAGCTACCCCGGGGGGTGGAAAGCTGAGTTGGCTTAGGCGGCAAAGAAGGCCACACAAAGATTCAAATTTCGACAAAGTGCCGGGATCGAACTTGGGACTTCGTGGTTGGAAAGCAGAGATCTTACCAACTGCGCCAACCATGTCCGCCCGAATATACTAGAAAAATTGAAATGAAAAAGGTAATTACGAATTCGCAACTGCTATAAAACATAGACCATTTTAATTTTTTTGCTTAATTTCAAGTAAACGTCTCTCTAAAATATACTTCCGAGCAACTCGGGAAAAAATGGCGTCCCGGTTTGTATCCGTGACAAGTGAAGAAATTGCACAAAATAACAACGAGGCAGTCCCGGAAAATACCAAAAGAACCACTGAATTTGGTTTGGCCGTGTTTAAAGGTAATAGTTAAAGTTTTTAACCCGGAGTTTCTCGATAAAAACCAATGAGAAATTCAATGCAAATTAATTTACGTAACCGCACTTGTTCACTTGAAAATTAAAGTTGAATTATATTTTTTACAGAATGGTTTCAAATTCAAACAGAGTTTTAAACTGCATTTAAAGAAATGTCGCCAACAAAGCTCAACAGATGTCTCCAGAAATTTTATCTCTCAACGAGAAAACGAGACGGTAGTTTTTATAACAAAAATCCCATACCGCTATCCGCGCCGCGTTTGATCGTCACTTGAGAAGTCCTCCGTTTTCAAAGCCATTTTTTATTATTGGAGACAGTCAATTTAACAACGCAAACACATCTCTGAGCAATTTTGTGAAAACCCTCAGCAAGAGCGGTCAAATAGCCCCAACAAGGCACAAACTTTACGAAGAAGGTGAGTGTGTTGACACCGACTCACTCCAACCACACAAACTATAGCAAACAGCTTGGTTATTTATCAGTCTGTTCCTCGGAAAACGAGTTCGTGAAAACCAGCAGCTTTTAAAGAAACACATGCTTGTCTCAAGAGAAACACCAAGTGGTGAAAATTATTTGGAAATGAGCAGAGAGCGTGGAGTAGTGTTGGCGACCAAGAACCACCAAGGTGGACTCGACGATAAAGAAGACGAGTCAAACGGCAAAATATTTGAAAGACCTGGCTCAAAACACTGCCCTGTGAAACGCATTGAGATATACCTGTCACATCTGAATCCCGAGTGCAGCAGTTTAATCCAGAAACCACGAATCCCGTGTAAATCGTTTAACCCAGCAAGAGATGCTGTGTGGTACTGCTCGACTCCACTTGGCCACAACACACTTGATAATATGCTACGCTTTATGACAGCACGAGCTGGTATAACTCCACACCTCACAAACCACTCGATCAGAGCCACCGCCGTAACGGTTTTATCTGCTGCAATCATCGAAAGTCGACACATTAAAGCAGTAACCGGGCATCGAAGCAAAGCGAGCATCCAGAGTTACTGTGACACTCCTACATGCGAGCAGTTCAAAACAATGTCAAACAAACTTTGCGAGTTCTTCGATCTGGCCGGAAACAAAAATAGCGCTGTTGCAGTCACTAATTCAGCTGTTGTCCCCCCTCCCTCTCCTTCAAGCCAACTGCCATCAGCAATTCCAAGTACTTCAGGTGGTGGAAATCAATTTGTTCGAGTCCATTCAAGATTGCTCGCGGAATCTTGCACAAGGCTTCGTTCCAAGAGGCACCTTCCACAACTGTAATTTTAATTTTAATGTGAACTTTTTAGATAGCAGCAGAAAATAAAACTCGCAATTGTACTGATTTAGGAACAGATCGAACAACGATTTTCACTTTGTACGATGTAAATTTATCTTTCTTTTGATCACCTGACTATCATGTGACTTTTGAGCGGCTTGTTGTTTCAGTCCTTTTTTCCGCGCGGGAAAATATTGGAACCGTTATGAGTCGTTATGAATTAAAATCAATTGTTGGTGGTGTATATTATCTCGCTGTTTTAGTATATAATAAAACAACTATTCACCTCAGTGTCGGTGATTAGTGGTGGACATTTACCCTTCCCGGCTCGGTAAATATCCACCACTAACCACCTCCACTTCGGTGAATAGTTGTTAAATATTAGTGCGAAAGAGCGAGAGGTAACACCTTCAACAATACACACAGTTGTGAGAAGTGTAAAACTACATTGGCATTTAGAAATATTTGACTTCATATTGAGGTTAACACTGTGCTAAAGGAATCTGCAGTCATTTAAATCAGCAGCAACTAGGAATACGAAACTGGTTTATTATCAATTATGCTAGTATTATGTTTTATTTTAAACATATTAATATTGTTTAACTTCGCTTTTGTTTTCCATAAATCAATATCTCCATTGTCTATTTATAAAGCAAACTTATGCAGTACTAGGGAAGATGATACTATTTTCTATTATACTTCTAAACACTAATATGTTCTAGAAATTCCATGCCACATGTATATTTTTTCTTCTTCATCAGTAGTTACTAGCATTTAACTGTTGAATTTGGATTTTTGCAGCCGGCCTATTTCTACGTTGCCTTGTTCCATGGCAACGTGTTTGTGCTGTACTCAGTCAACGGTCTACCTCAGTACACACCTGTCGTCACCAGTGGACAGACACTGAACGATGGAGCCTACCACACACTAGAAATCAGATCTCACTCCGCAGGGTAAGTATGGAATGAGTGACAGAAGATCGTGACGTGTTTATCGGTTTGAAATGATTTTCATCTAAAGGCCTGTGTACGTGATAAGTGAGTTAACCCGCTTACATGTAAACAGACCCCAAGTAATTGCTTGTTTTTTAGAAGCTAAACCTAAATCCTTTGCGAGCCGAAGGGTTCATGGAGCTTGCACATGTTTCTGGATTTCGTAGTGTTAATTGGATGAGAGTCGTTGACTCCCCCTGGACAGGAGACTAATCCATCGCAGGTTTGCTCCCAGCAAACGCTGGTACTCATTGACCTACCCTGGAAGGATGGAAAGCTGAGTTGGCTTAATCGGTAAAGATGGTCACACAGATATACGAATCTCCCAGCAGACGCTGGTACTCATTTACCTACCCCGGAAGGATGGAAAGCTGAGTTAGCTTAATCGGTAAAGATGGTCACAAAAATATACGAATCTCCCAGCAGACGCTGGTACTCATTTACCTACCGCGGAAGGATGGAAAGCTGAGTTAGCTTAATCAGAAAGGAAGGTCACACAAATATTCGAAACTCGGCAAAACGCTGAGCTGCGTCGTTTGCAATTCATCCTATGGCTGCGAGAAAGGTTTATTAGCATGCCATCCCTTTCCGTGACTGATGTGACGTAACTAATGTTGCGTGACTGATGTAGCGTGACTTGATCATGTTACCAATATCCCCGGGAGACGCAAATGAAAACAATGGATTTTCACGTGAAAACTCGGGATAGCAACAAAACAAAAAACACCTGCAACTGCTTAAAGATCTTAATTTTTATACATAACCGACAGTTTCATAATTTGAGTCTTTGAATATCATATTGCTAAGTTTCAGAACTTTCAATTGCTTATTTCAGTATTTCCGTGAGTATCGATAATGATCGAATTACCTTGTCAGCGGATGTGAGCACAGTTCCCCCAGGCCCAATTCCACTCAATGGAGTGTTGTATATCGGTGGCTTGGAACGATCAGCCAGTATTCCGATTGCCGTCCCAGTATTACAGTCATTTAACGGTGCGATGAAGCTGATCAGGGTAAATGGAATGTAAGTACTTTTCAAGTTCTGTTTTTGCCCCATCTTCTATAATGAAGTTCGTGAAAGAACTTACATTGGTTGGCCTTGTTTTTAACATGACATGGTACACGTGGATCGGGTTTAATTCCTATTCTTTTAGCATTCATATCACGTGATTCAAAAGTAAGGCTCCCTGGTTGATAGTCTAATGTCACTCGTTCTAAAACAGAACTTTGTTCTTGGAAGAACTTTACATCGGCTTCCACTTATATGGGCTAAGTAGCTGAAAGTACGAAAAGAAGTTGTTTCAACGTGCGACACTAAAAATAACCATCTAGCCACGGACGAGTAGAAATTCAGTTTTGGCCTGTATATTTTCTATTTCCACTCGCCACTTTGGCCAGTAAACGGCAATATACAAGTTTCAATAATACAGCTGTAGTCATTCGAAACGACAATAAAAGTTAAAATAACAAAAACACAAACATTTTTGACGTAATATATCAAACACGAGAGACAGTGTTTCATCTCATTTCCAAACACCGAGAAAACAGTTGAAAATACGACGCGCAGCGGAGTATTTTTTAACGAAATTCGAGGTTTTTGGAAATGTGATGAAACACTGTCTCGAGTGTTTGATTTTTCTTTTCAATCGAAACTAAAACTAAGGAGTAGTCACGGTTATGATTTCTTTTCTTTTAACTTGATGAATTATTAATGAGTTTGAAAATTCTAAGTCATCTTCAGGTAACCTGAAGATGACTTAGAAGTCGAAAACGTTTGTTTTTTTAAATTAAGTTTTTTTTTTTTTTAACTTTTAACCATTTTAGTAATTATTTTAATAAAACAGCTGTTAAACGATTATGTTAGGCTAGGTGCATCATAGTTGACACTATAGTCTTTTGACGTTCAAGGGAGACATCTAAGAATTTCAGTGATCTAGCTAGTATAAGAAAATGTTTAGCAAGTACCATCAAAATTGGCTGTAGCCATTGAACTAGTAAGTTAGATAATTACTATGGAACCCTGGCTTTTGTAAAATTGATTATTCTTGTTTCTGGCATACTGGTTTGTCAAGGCCCGTTTACTGTAAATGAGAAATAATATCTTTAGCAAAAAGAGCACTTGATTTATGGATCACATTAAATGATCATGTATTCCTTTTTTGATAGAACTCAAGACGTGTTCTCCGGTCGATCAAGCGAAGTCTCTTTGGCAGGAGTAACAACAGAACTTTCTGTTGTGCCCACACCACAACCCACCATCCCTCCCCCGACGGAACCCCCACCCTCCTGTGGAAAACCCTAACCTCCCCTAACAGAGTCAATTGACCCAGACGTGGTCGCCTTCGGTCCTGAAACGAGCTACCTCGGTTTTATGCCCACCCGTAAAGTTTTAGACTTCATCAAGACCATGTAAGTAACTCGTTAATATGTAGAATATGTTTCACATCTGTATTTTAACGTTTGTCTTTATTAGAGCTTCCGGTCCCCCAAAATCGTAACTTCCTTGTCTCAACTACTCTTGTGTAAAATTTTCCTGCCTCGTCAGAAGTTAAATATCAGTTATGCTAGTTGGATGTGGCTCAAAAATGGCAACGGGTACATACTAGTTTCTTTCACAACAATGGGTTCTGTTTATTCAATAAAATTAAAGGATATTTTCTTAGACTATTAAAGGTCTGTGTAAACTGGTTATTCTCAAGCGGGAAGTCACGCTTAGGAGATACTCTCGCAAAGGAGATACTCTTTTGTTAATTTGTGTTCTTGAGTTGTTTATTCTACCGTCCAATCCGTGACTGTTATATACTATAAACAACTTTACATTGCACATTCATTTTCTGAGTTTTTCTCACTTTTACGTATCCTGTGATATGCGTTTATTTTAACGTGTTAACAGGAACGTGCGCCACTAAAACGGATATCTGGCATTCCCATTAACCCTTTCCCATCCAGGAGGTTTTTCGAGTTTTTTGTATCAAAACAATCAATTAGCTTTCTCTAATCCATATTA
>JAOTRI020101666.1:0-24716 GCA_028564885.2 Zoanthus sanctaehelenae
CCAGTCTAGTCAGCTAATTATTAGAGATCGATACGATGAGATAATTCATTGTAATATCTGAAAACAGTCTGCAAAAATTGTATAAAAAGTGTAGTTTTTAGTTAGTTTTAGAGAGAAGATAGAAGAATTAAAGCGTACTTCGTGTACAACAGAAAAGCCTCGTTGCCTGACTAACGGTCGTATAATAGTATTAAATCTACCATAACAAACAGTGAGCCTGATTGCTATAGCAGCCTTTTTAGGCCTTATCAGCCTGGCATAGCTAGCGTGATTGCTAGCAGCCATGGATTATTTGTTATGGTAGATTTAGGGGTAAAGTACACTACCAACGTGGCCATAGTGCCCTATATCATGGCTTCACGTTAACTACTAGCACATTTGTATTAGAAATCTTTTCATATACAGTTTAGTACTCTACGATGTATACTGTTTCCATGGTAACCAAGAATTGAATGATTGTTTTTGCAGTTTTAGTTTTTGTGATTTTCAAAAACGTTTTCACACTTTTAACTTTGTTATTATAATAAAAACATTAGGAGTTTCAAAACCAAATTTGATTTGAAGAAAATTTCTGCTATTTGATAAGATTATGTTAGAAATGGTACATAATGGGTAAAGTATAAACATTTTGAAAAAAGTTTCCTCAATTATGTTTTTTGGTAAATAAATACATATATTCACTATAAGTTGCTCTAAAGAAGAATAGCCCCTTATTTTCCTGTATGCGTTTTTTTTACTAAAAATATTAAAATGCGACCGAGATTAAGCCTTTTTTTGTTGCTGCCATGGACAACGGTTTCCTTACCATGTTTTTATTGTAGCTATACACAAAAGCTACAAAATGCTGCGAGAAGTGAAAAACGCCCAAGCTAGATAAGGTTAAAAGAAAGAGCTCCAAGTAAGTCTTAACTTCTTGACGACAATGAAACTACATGATTTTGCATATAGTAAAATACTTACTCCTTTGCTATCCCTATTTGAGTACAGTGTTTGTCACTGTTACAAGTTTGTGATTGCAGCCCTCCACCCTAAGTAACCATAATTGACATCAACTTAAAATCTCCTTTAGATTTTCCGAGGTTTCATTCTCATAGTTCAAAAGATAATTTTGATAATCCGTTGATCAAATTGATTTTTAAATAACCATTTTTAAAAATAATTTGATTTCTGTTTTCTCAAAAAGAGTAAAATTATCTTTAAAAAAATGAAAAAAACTTTTTCCAAGAACTAATTATGGAATGTATTTTATTGCACGATATATCATTATAAAAGAACATTACATCACATTAGAAAGAATGGGCACACATTTCCGTTGCAATTGATCTCGAATAAAGTATTATAATTTATTTATTCGTTTAATAATTAAGCTTATATTATGGAGCTGTTCATTCAACATAACGTTCAGGCGCTAAACTAAATTCTCTTTGAGTGAAAGTGTTATATCATCAAGCGCGATCCTTATTGTTTACTTCGTTCCAACTAGACCTTGCTAAAACAAAAGCCTTGTCACTGAGTTCGAATGGCTCCTCCAATACATGTCTGTGTCATCATTCAGTGCTTCTTTGTAGCTCAACCAATACCCCAAGTTGAACAACAAAAACATGATGGGAAAGAGGAAACGAGAAACTTTGTTGACTCTCAAAGCCTTCTCCGCCTTCTGCCGGCTTACTGTAACACGTTTGGGTTTGAAAAAAAGACGCCTTATAACGTTGAATCTTTCCTCCCAGGTGATGTTATCAGACTCGTTTAGGACCAATGGTTTCACTTGTGTAGTATTTGGCATTTCAACTTCATCGCCTTCATCATGTGGTCCTATCTACAATGTAATAGGAATTTAACATAAGAGGTAACGGATATTTAGCATCAAGGGCTTCTATGTGAGAGATTCGAGCTAATTTGCCAATATATAATCAAGGCCCTATTGGAAATGTAACGGGATTTTAACATACTCAATCAGTCTCAGGGCTCTGTCTGAGAAACAACGAGTATTTAGCATCATGGTTCTAATGTTAGAGATACGACATAATTCAGGGTGCTACTATTTATGTGACAACAATTCAACATACCTAGGGCTCTGTCTGAGGAGTAATGGGAATTTAGCACTATGGGGTCTATGTGAGAGATACGACATAATTCAGGTCCTACTGTTAATGTGACAGCAATTTAGTATACCCAGGCCTCTGTGTGAGAAATAACGTGTATTTAGCTTCACAAGGTCTATTTGAGAGATACAATAGACTTGACAACATTCAGGGCCCTATTAACGATACAATAGTACTGTAGCAAATGCGAGGTTCTGTTTGAGCGTTAGCATGTATTTAGTTTTAAGGGGTTTTATCTGAATCCACTACCATGTAAAATTTGTACTAATTCAAAAAAAATATAGACTTTTTTAAAAACACCGACTTAGCATTTCATTTTATGTAGGACTACTCAACTAATTATATGTCACTAGTCGGACGCTCTATCACTGAGCCACGGGAACTCACATGGCGAGCAAGGTCACTATATTGGGTTATGATACACGGATTGTATCGCACAATCACTGAATGACATTAGTGTATCATGGATTGTCATGGACGCAATGATCGTATTAACTGCATTAATAACGTCTCTAGTCTCTACTATACTATATATACCGACCTTCCATAACATGAAGATGTTCCTAACATCAGCTGGATGAGCAATGGAACCAGCCGGGCACACGTGCTCAATGAAGAGTCTTACTGCACTAACACGCTGCCACATGCTTCTATATAAGATAAAAATACAAGGGTTAAGAGCATTATTAGCAACAAGATGAATAAATAAAAAAATAAATAAAAATAATAAATGCATTAATATATAAATATATAAATACATACATACATATATACATACATACATACATACATAAATAACTAATTAATCGCTCAATGGTTCAGTTATTGACGTGAAAGTCGCATTTGAAACGAAAGAATACCGAAGTATTTTAAGCAAGAATGCCATCATGCGAAATTCAAAAATATAGATTTTTTCCTACAAAGTTGCTTTGAATCTTGTAGAAGATATACAAGACTACTCGACAATAGTTTCACTTTTTCTTTGAGGAGAAAGAAACTTGTTAATGCCAAAACCCGCTCAAATTATCAAATTAAATTATTTGTCCCTTAATTTCATACGCTAAGATGACACAAATCTTCTATTTTTCTACAAAAGATGAATTATTCTGAAAATCATTGAAAGACATATACAAAACAAAATAATAACATAGGAAAATAATTTGTAGCTATTTTTACAATTTTCAAACTTTTTATGCTTAAAAGTTCATTGTCTTTTTTCTTACATTTCTAAAAATTAAGGTAACTTATCCATTTTCAAACTTTAAAATATATCTGTCCCTCCTTAAAAGCTGTCCGATGCATCTTAATTCATCGTTCATTTGTTTCTAAAAAAATCTGTTTGGTGAAAGTAAATTGGGAAACTGACCTGCAGTTGCGAAGTACAGCAACTGTCTTGTTACCATAGTAATCACTCAGCATATCTCTTTGAGCTTGGCGTTTTGGTTGGTGTAGCATGGCTTCTAATGGAGCTCTAATGGCCAGCACCCTGTTACACCATAAGTATCGCAGTTGAGGATCATCAAATTCTTCCTCGGTAGGCGTTAGCTTAGCAAGGCACATCTGCAATGCTACCGCATCCAACACCTAAACAATAAGAGTTTTTTGTATTTGCGTCAAAAGCAAAAGTTTCACGATTAAGAGAATTTTAGGGTAATTGTTGAGATTATATTAACACCTCCTTAGTAACACATATGGAAAAGAACAATCTTTGTAGCTAATTTAATACAAAATATTAGCTACTAAGTTGTTGCATTGTAATCTTCCGGATTGAAAAAGTTTCGCCTACCTGTGCAGTATTCATCATCCAAATAAAAGTGAAATTAAATAGCCATTACGTTGAGTGGTTATCCTGAGAAGGATTTTAAACAGTTAACTACGATTGTACATTAAAATTACATCTTTTGAAAACTAAAAAGACTAATTTTTAGGCCATTCACATTTCATTGAAATCAAACAGCAATTAATCGTGAAAACGTTTGCTTTTTACCATTTCGTTCTCATTCGGAGGGAGTACATCTAGCGGTTGAGTTACAATATCTGGTTGGGCGTGCACTAACTGAGCAAAACAGTTAAGCCGCTCTTGGATGTTAGCGTAGGCCACGTGGATAAGCGCGATGTCCAGAAGGAACTCTTCCCCAGACATGACATCACCCGATTCATTAAAAATCTCTCTCGCCGCTGCAAAAATTGCTCGACCAACCAGCTGCAGAATAAATAGTACAGTTTAGAAATACGCATACTTCTTTTTAAAACGCAGTTGTATTAAGAAGTTGGACTAATTCCAATTTTCTTTCGTACCCTTTATAAGGAAGTTAAAACTACGCGGGAACATCAAGAGGTGTAAAAGAAGGTGTATATAGAAAATGCTGCCAGAAAGCAAGGTGTATATAGAAAATACTCACCATTTTAACAATATTGTTAATTGCTGGCTAAATAGATGGTTTAATCAGCTTTAAAAAATAAGTTTTAACATCACCGTAACAATGAACGTCTTATTCGAAACGCCAATAAAATTTAAAATATTAAAATGGTAAAATGTTTAAAATGTTTAATTTAAAACTTAAAACAAATCTTTCCTCAACGCTGGTTATTCTTATATATTTATTATGAACACTATCCGCAATTTTGAATGTCCTAATGAACCGGAAGATGAAACCTAGGTTCCCACTCACTGGTTCGACGACCGACCGGAAATCTAAATCAGTTTCTCTTACTGTCAAACTACTGAAAAACAAAGCGCAAGTTCTTACGTTCTCTTCATTTCTTCACAAAAGGCCAGTGTAAACTAAAAATTCTATGGAAAACAAACAAAATCAATTCCCTATTTAACAATAAAGGCAAAAATAAACATCCGTCTCACATCGTCTATTACGGCACGTGCAATCGCGGATCTGATTATGTCGGTGAAACGTCAAAAAATCTTGAAGAACGAATTAACGAACATAAGGACACAACCAGATCATCTGAACGAGCCCGACATCTCGCCTTAAATCCCAGCCACTCCTTTTCCAGGAAAGTTATTGCTCCTGCCTTTTCGTGAACTATTCACCGAATCATGGAACCTTTAACCATTGCCTAGTTCAGTCCCAATTTGAATAAACAAGTTTAAGCCTTTTCTTTGTCGTTATTCCCCTTGGGGATAACTTAACATATATTAATTGTTTATAACTGCGTTGTTTTCCGTTATGTTCTCATTTTAACCTGAAAATGAATTAGAAGTCGAAAAAGTTTGTTTTAACTTTTTATACATTTTACCATTTTAATAATTTAATGAACGTCTCGAGGTATAACTTTGTGTTTGAATGATATAATTTCGTATTATTCTCATGCCGGCATTTTGAAACATTAGTTATTACCCTAATAATCGTTCGACATAGTTGCAAAGTAACAGGCTTTCCAAAAATCTTTCATTGGTCAAGTATTAGCTTAAGTTCAATATATAGGTATATAATAATTATTACGTGGAACTATTACTGATATTCTTTTATAAGTATCGTATTAGATCTGACATACTGTCTGTTTTTTTCGTTCAAGTACTTTTGTAACTAATTTAAAAACTTAAAAAATTATAAAATGGTTGTATTAAAATGGCTTGCAACACAGTTATTATGAGTACCTATTTGAAAATGATAATCACCTTTTTAACAGTGAAAAAATAATAAAAAAAGAAAAAAATATAGAAATTACCAGCCACTTCAGTCAAAGACAGTAACCACACATAGCGCTAAAAATAACTGGGCAATAAGAAACCTACTTTGGATTTCAATATTCTCCTACTCGAACCTCTCGAATTAACAAGCTTGGTTTATTTTGACAAAACTGAAAAGCAAAACACTTAGACTAACTTTTCCAGGTTTTGTAAGGATTAGATCTTAAGGTACAACAACCTATGAGCCTCATGCTAATGAAATAAAAAATATCAGTCTTCATTGAATGGTACATTTATGGGCTTCAAAACCCTGACGTGATATACAAGTTAGTAATTGCGTTATTCTGTAAAATGTTCAAGAAGAATGTTAATTTGAATTTAATAGCTATGGTAAAATACCTCATTTTCATTTTCAGCAGTTGGTTTGTACACCATATGTACAAAGTCGTACAGATAACGTTCAGCAGATGCTTGTTCAAATCCTTCGTTGTTGATTATTTGTAATAAGGGACCTAAGTCTGAGTTATCAATGAGATTTCGCAAGGTAATCTCTTGTCTCTCGTTTGACTGAACTGCAAACATTAAAATAAGGATGATGTACAGTGAAAATTACAACGATCAGGTAACATTAATCTTATAAAAAACTGAGTTTATGGAAAGCGTGTTGAGAATAACAAAAAAATATTGATAACCATAATAAAATGTAAAGAAGAGAAGAATATGGTATGGTGAACAAATGAATTATTTAATAGAATGTATATTGAGAAAGTGTTAATCTGGGCGGACGGAAGAAGAAAAACTTGATATGGAGAAGTGGATCGATAAATGTGCAGATGGAAAAAAATGGATGACTTATAATTATGACATAACTAAATCAGCTCTACTTGCCTACATAACCTTAGAGACACTTGATCAATATAAAACAATGTTTTTCCTCAGAAGTTCCTCTGTTTTCAGTGGATGGTTTTATTGCTTGCTCGTAACCGTCAAAAGCATCTAAATATCTAACAAAAATGCATGCATGCTGCATTCGGTATTATATGTTGAACAACGTAAAAAGGGTAACTGAGACATTTCCAGCTATGAAACCAACTGACATAAAAGAATATTGGACGTTTACAGTAACTGAACATAACTACCAGAAATGCTACTAGCATCTCTCCATATGGAATCAATCTTCTCCTTGATGATCCAGGAAAAAGGAAACTGGCACTGGAATGAATGGCGAGCATAACCGGAAGTTGTAATTTGTACCCGTTCACGAATGACCTTTTCTTTTGGCGAAAGAAACATTTCGTAGTGAAGCACTGTAACTGAAATGCTCTGTAGGATCGCCAGCCAGAACCTGGAAATCCAGTTTAGGTCGTTGCAAGCAAGCTCAAGATTTCCATCTCTATCCACATACGCAATGACCTCTGAGAGTATCGGAATTACTGCAGAATACACCCGTTGCCACAAAGCTTTTCTGCAGAATGACAAAACAGCGAAACATAAATTAATAGTGATATAGAACAAAACATGAAGGTTTTGAAGAATATTGCTCTGCCATGTTGATCTTCTTTTACCAGAATCCAAAATAATACTTTTTAACAAAAAAAACCTGGTAGTTTAGTGATAAATGAAAAGGATAATAAGTAAATAATAGAAGCGTACAGTTATTGAAAATTCAGGGAGTCTGCAACCTAAAGGATTAACAGAAATTCGAACGTGGATTTAATTTATGTTCATAAGAAAAAGTTGTAGGTTACGTTTGATTTCAGTTTTTTTTCAACCTAAGTTTTTTTTTACTGTCTTTAAGAAGGGATATATATTTTGGGGACTCATTTTAAAAACTGGGGCTTGGATTGTTTGCGGGATATATGATTTCAAACAATGTTATGATTTATTAATTCCAACACTTGCATGCACTCTATCCCCTAAACAACAGAAACATTTCATCGTTTCCACCTTTTCACACATCTTTTCCATCAGTCCCACTAATCCATTAGCTTGTTTCTTGCATCGTTGACACACAAAATCTCTCCCCAAACTCGGTGTTTCTCTCTTTACTTTAGCACATCTACCATGCATCCATTTACCACATTTCACACACAACAAACGCCTAACCCTAACCCTATCCATAAGCTTTTCTCAATTTTCATTCTACATTATCCAAAACCTAAATTCTAGTTGTAACCCTAAGCCGGCTCTCAAATGATAGACCGAATATAGATTACCAGGGTTGAAAAAAACTCCAGATTATTTCAAAAACAACCTGAAATCGAAAATGACCATATTTGCGCTAAATGACCCACTTTTTATATAAAAGGGAGCAATATTTATCAATGGGTGCAAGTCCCTTAGATTCTATAAACTTTAGAACTAAGCATTAGCACAATAATACTTTTTGCCGAACACATGGCTAAAAACCTTCTAGAGAAACAATCTAGAGAGAGCAATCATAGTCATCGTTATGCACTTCTCTATAACATTCACCGATTGTAAGTACAAAACCTAGGGCAAGTGGAAATAAATAAAAGCTAAAAAATCTACTATCATTACATAATTAAAAATAACCACTTCGAAATTATTTTGCAACCTGAAGGTTCCATTTTCCTGAACAGCAGTTCCACTTAGTGCTTCAGATCTCAGCCATTCACACGCCGTGGGTCCTGCACGCTCGTCTCTCTCTTTCAGCAAAACCTCCACACGCTTCACAAGCACCATAGCAAAAGGATAATCTGTAGATTGCAAAGGCTTTGTTAATAATTGGATTTAAAAGATTCAGCATCGCTTTAAGCAACTTCCCTGATTAAAATTTCAACAGCTCTTTCACTGGACCGAAAACTTGAAACGCTTTTCGACCTAACTTGTAAAATTTTCTTTTTCTCGAAGGAAACATAGGGAAACATAAAATTCTCAAATTGAAGTTATTTCAGGTTTTTAGGTGGACCCTGGTTCTAGAAATTCTATCAAAAGTAAATTAGTTATAATTACAAAACACTTTGTTTTGCATCAACATTTATTTGTTCGTATTTCACTTATACCAATAGCTACTGTAGGGGCAACAGTATAAAATTTTTAAATAATATCTATTCGATGTTTTAGTTGTAATGTGTTCCTGTATAAAACTTTTGCAAAACAAAACTGTTTTCAACTCGTTACTTGCACTAACCATTTAGATTGGAACTATTTTCCGGAAGCAATCTTAGTAAAATCTCTATCCTTCTTGTTGATCGTCGCTCCATATCAGGAAGGTCATCAATTCTCCCAGCGGCAGCCTGCACACATCCACGCAGAAGGCTAACCACGTCAATTCTGTCTTGCAGCACATTGAACTTTCCCCCAGGGGAAGGGAGAGGCATGTTTGGTCTTTCTTCATGGGTAGTATCCCCCTCATCATCAAGGTCCATCGTTTCTTCCTCTTCTGCTAGAGGAACTACAACATCAAAGAGTTCGCTAACAGATCGATCAACTAAGAACTCAATTGGCGGAATGTGTCCAGCAGGAGGCCGCAACTCGTCTATGTGTATGGATATCCATCTTCCTCCTGGATTATAATTTAAAAGAGGATTCATTGTTTTGTTCAGCAATCTAGATCTTAGGAATAAAACTAACTAAATGAACCTAGTTTTACCAGATTAAGGACCGACAGGCTATCACCTGAAAACCTTCGGCTAAAAGACGACATAAAATACAAAAATCACATTGCAGATTGTAGAGGTGGAGATTGAAAACGAAAAAAAGGCAGAAATCAAAGGCTCTTTGAGCCACCTCATGGATGAATATAAAATTTAAAACAAAGTAGCATTGTATTACAGATTTAATTAGCTTGTAGTAATGGTAAGGTCTTGAGTTTGCAAGTTGTGAGAACCCGAGTTCGAACTCCGTGAAAGAAATATTTTTCTTTTTATTTGTTTTCTGTTTTGTTTTCTTGTATTTTCCCCTTTTTATTTAATTTCTTTATACTCAATTTTCCTATTCTAATATAATGTCGCATCTTAAAGAAATGTTGGTAAAATCATAAATTTTGTACGTAATCGATAGCACTGCAAGTGTGGCGTAATGGTAACATCGTGTGATTACGAGTTGTGAAAAACCGAGTTCGAACCCCGGGAAAAGAACTTTTTTTCTGTTTTTTTCTGTTTTTACTTCTTTCACAAATTTTATGTTTCTAATTATTTGTTTATATTTTTATTGTTTTTTCTATTTATGCAAAAGTGCGCATGCGTTACAAATCCATGACGTATAAAACATATTAAAATTTTTTGACTTTTCCTTTTCAAATCTAAGCATAGCCTAGCGGTTAGTTCGTCAGCATTAGAAGCAAGAGGTCCTCGGTCCGATCTCGGGTTCGGTTAAAAACCAATGCACAGACTAAAAGTGAAGTTGGAAGTTTTTATTCTACGATATAGATAAACGAATTGGCAATGGAACATAAATTAACCACAAATATTCCCTTATGGCAAGTTATGGTTATTTGGGACCTTAGAAAATTTTATTTTCTTCAACTGTGAAAAATTAAAATCATTTTTCTATTGGCAAACTGTAGCTTTTACCTTGAAAACCAACGAAGTCTGAGCAGCCTCCAGCCATGCGGGGAAGCTGCACAACAATCACAATATGTATTGGGGAAATGTATTGTTTCATCCCTTCCTCCTTCGCAGAAATATCCATCATTTCTTCAATGAAGATGTTACGCTGTTCCATCAAAAGATGTCGTGCACAAGCCACAAGGTTTGTGTTCTGATCACCCGAATCACATTGAATGACAAGAAGACCCCCACTACCTCCAAGACTGTGGAAAAACTCCCTGTCGGGCAATAAAAGCGCAAATTATAATGAAAATGATAAATAACCAAATATCGGTATTGATTGTTTAAAGGACAAAATATTTGCGGCCTCAAATACGAGACGTAAGGAGACCACATATAATGAAAATACATATAACGAATAAAAACATATAATGAAAAAACGAATTTCGACCATGCAGTTAGGTACGTTTAAAGGCCCATACGCAACCATGATTCTTTACTTATTTAATTTTTACGCAGTTAAAAACCGATATTTTACTTTTATTTAAATATCTCAATGGTATGAGTAAAATTGTTTCAGAGGTTATATTTAAACATTAACGTATTCTTTGATCTTTTATCTTTGGTTTTCTGTAAGTTGTTATTTTAATATTTTAACGAAAGTATTAGCTGGTGAATTTCTGATGTAAAAGGAAGCCTCTGTTCGCAGAAGGGAATGGAGGCCAGTGTTCGGCTATCAATGGTCAAACATATTAGCACAAGATATTTTGTTTTTAAGGTATGACTGGAAATGAAGAAAATTGCTTGGCCAACAAGGAGCCACATATAGCATGTTAGGTTCCGAGTACCAATGGTAAGTACGAGTATTTCCTATGATTGCTGAAATCTACTTACCAGCGATTTCACATTTTCATGCCTTTTTGTTTTAAAATAGGCCATTTCTGTACTACTAGTAGCCATTTTTACTTTCTGAATAATACTATCAGAAATAACTATAAAACTTGATTTTGGATATTAATGGATTATCTAAGTACCCTAGGTATATTTTGCCCATAATCGACTCATCATCGTTCAGTTTCTGATGATAATGATAATAAAATGTTTTAGAAAATGTATCTTAACAAAATACTGAAAACCTAACACCAGGAAGAACATGCCACTTTTAAATGAAGATGGTGGTTCTTTAAAAATATCATTTTTCAAGTTTACAATAATCGATGCATCAAATGCAATCATGCACGCAAGTAAAATTCATTACAGTTGTAATAAATATAATGACAAATTATTCACCCAACAGAATGGCAATTGAGTATGAAGTAAAGCAATTTTATGGAGATTAGACTTTCATTTACCATGAGGAAGGTTAATCATTCTTATTATTTGCGGGTTTTTCATATTTTTCTATTTTTGAACTGCTTTTGATAGCTATCAATATTTATATTAATTATAATTCCAATAAATGAAATATGTACTTATTAAAAACATTTAAACCTAGTATTCAGCATTCAGTGTAATTTGGATCATCATCTACAATGCTGGTTGCTATAGTATTGCTAAGAATCATCAATGGTGTTATTGAATCCTCATGTACCATTGCTGATAACATGGAAATCTGATAAAGGTGAAAAGCATGCAATATCCCTAATCACCATCGTATGTGATAAGACGTGTATTAATTTGTTATTGTAATATCACAGCCTGTTGACAACAGTAAATTGAATGCCAATTAAACAGCTTCCACCCTTTACACGAAAGAGCCTTTAACTGGTGAGGAGCTGCTATAATCTAAAAACCCCACCAGATTCTTAAGATGTAGCAATAAGGCCATTTTAATGTACGTGATTGCATATTACCATAGTAAAACATAAAGGAAATATTTAATTGCTATTTGTATTTTTATATGACAGTTAAACCATAAATAAACAGAATCACAAATCTGTTATTTTAAATTTCTTTACTTTTTAAGTTCAAGAGTTTTGTACAAATATTTATAGCACACATAGTATAGAACTTCAAATTGAATAACACAATTGAAATACATTTGAATTGACTAGTTATTAAGCAACTATTATTATACAGTAAGAGTTTCATTAAGCAATAGAAATAAATGCATTCATTATGAATCGTTAAGTTGCACAGCTAGCTATTCCTTCAAAAATTACTTGTCCATTGCAAGTACTATTGTATTGTAATTGCAATTTCTTTGCCAACCGATAACTTAGGGACCATGGTTTGGAAGTTTTATTTCAATTTTAGTCACTTTACAAGTACGTATACATGCACGTCTGGATCGCATGCACTACCCTCATGGAATGAACGTTAGAATATTTATTTCAATTAAAAGTACAACTGCATTCAACTAAAATGCCTGCATTCGCTCGGTAACACTCATCTTCTTTTCAGCCGAATTTACTTTTAAATGTTAAAACATTTTGCCGATTTCTGCTGGTTCTGCATTAGCTGTTACTGAACCCTATGCGTTGTAGTACTCAAAAGATTGATCATCACACTCGTTTTACAGGTTTAGATTAAAATGTTGGAAGAAGAAAAATATTGGGAAAGAAACTGAAATAATTACGATAATTTGAGTGTCATCTCGTGTGAAAACCACCACGTCTCAGAGTGAAATACGAACCAATCAGAATCGTAACTTAAATTCAAAAGAAAAACAAACTAACGCAAAGATTCTTTAGTTGCGCAACGGAATAAATGGCGAAGGAGGTAATAACCTGTAATTCCAGCAACAATTCATATCTTGCTCATTTTAATTCAACATTTGACATCTACTAACAGCTACCCGATTTTGTAGGAAGATAACCAATGACAGATTTGTGACTATTCCAGAGAAGACAGATTCTAATTCATTCAACCACAGTAACCGAAAATATGACTGGACAACTGACCCTAGTAGGTACATTATCTATTATATAGAAGGCAAGAACTCACCTAATGCGATTACTAAACTGCAATTCAGTGTGAAACTGTTGCAGGCTAACAAGACATTGATTCACTGGTGATAATCTGGTTGCAGTAGAAACCTCTACCATGTCGTTGGCCGATAAAAGTCTTGAATGAGTCGTCACCTAAAAGACGATGCTAGGTAGTTATATCAAAATACTACAAAAATGGGTGTTATATTTCATAAACTAAGACCACCAGTTTGGAGATTTATCACAGCACTTCAATTGAAAACAAAACTCGATCAAATTATGGTTTGTTTTATAGTTTGTTTACAGTAAGTCATGATGTGTTCTTATACCAAACCAAAACGAGATATCGGTATAACACAATCTAAAAAAAGAGCTACAATCTGGATGAAATTAAAAGTGGTAACTTCGTGATTAAACGTTAAAATTGATTATTATACATTGTTGTCAAAAGCTCGATTCTGATTGGCTATAAGCGCGCAGCTAATTCTTGCTTGCTTTGTCTCTCATACGTCATACCTGCAGAAAATAGATTTTATATATGTAAAAGTGACGTCATACCTACAGAAAATAGTTTTAGGCATGCAAAAGTGACGTCAACTAACACACTAACCAGAAGTTTGATCAGTTTTGCCACGGCGGAGTCGAAATCACGGTTTGCCACATTATCAGAAGAAGATTTAAACCTCCTTCTAGATGATAAAGATGCAAAAAGCACCAAAAGGGCCACAAAGTCAGCACTAAAAGTTTTTCATCATTATTTGATGGAAAAAAAGCAGATGAACCTCAAACGAAAGATACCCTTGCGAAGGTGCTAATGCTGTCCTATGCAGAAGCTCGAAAAAGCGGATGGCACTTCTTATTCAAAGAGCACATTGAGCAGCCTCAGATTTGGATTAAATCAGCATTTTAAAGCCACTCGTGGATTTGACATCATCAATGATTCAGAGTTCACCGACGCAAAAAAAAAAATTTTGAACATAAGCCACCCTTATTCGAAGAAGACCTTAAAATATTGTACGAAAGAACTGCCTTTGGCTGAATGATCCAGAAAAGCTTCAAACTAAGTTTTTTTGAAGTAATGCTGTAATTCTGTCGCCGAGGAAGGCAAAACCTCCGTCAACTCAAGAAGACTGATTTTGCATTCAACACGGACAGCACCGGAGCACGCTACGTGTGCAAAGCAACGGATGCATTAACAAAAACCGCCGGGAAGATGACGAAGGATTTGATGGAGGTTTGATGTATGAAAGACTAGGTCCCAATTGTCCTGTGGTTTCCTTCGAGCAGTATCTAAGTCACTTAAATCCCTTGAACGAGTTTTAATTTCAGCGCCCAAAGAGAAACATCCTCCACTTCTGAGTATGTTTGGTACGACAAGATGGTGGTCGGTGAGCGTACACTTGGTGAGAAAATGAAAAACATTTCGCGAGAAGCAAAACATTCCAAGTGTTACACAAACCATTCAATCAGGGCGACAGCTGTCACAATCCTTGACAAGTCAGGTTTTGAAGCAAGGCATATTAAGGCCGTAAGCGGACACAAAAATGAAACCAGTATCCGGAGATATAGCAAAACTGACATTTGCACAAAGATGTCAGAAACCCTTACTAGAAGATGCGAGGTCAGTGAAGAGTTAGCGGTCATGATATCACACCAGTCATCTCCCGTTCTTAGCCTCTCGCAAGAAGAAGTAAGTATAAACAGCTCTCGTTCGAAAATTACAAAGAGTTTCAATTTTTTTAACTGTAGTGTTAATATAAAGTGCACTTGACCATTTCAAGGAATTTGTATGATATTTTCAATGTTTTAAATTTCTTTCCAGTGAGAGCGTTTCAAGAACTTTCTCTCAATTTACGCCAATATTGACTTTCCATAACCGTTCATTTATTTTATAGGCTTTGGAAAAACCTACTGGATGCTTTAGAGCGCACGAAAGGTTGTAAGCTATAAAAGCTTATAAACAATAAAGTTGTCTGCTGTGCTGCTGCGATCACTTTTTGTGCGCGCTCAAATTACCAATGAACAGAAGCGGTGTAAGTCGGCAAAAACAAACCGAATTTGAGAAAAACAAGCACTCTAGGTTCGCAAGTAACATTGATTCCGAGAACCATTACTGACTACTGCTGTGGGTTATGATTGATTCCGAGAACCATTACTGACTACTGCTATGGGTTATGATTGATTCCGAGAACCATTACTGACTACTGCTGTGGGTTATGATTGATTCCGAGAACCATTACTGACTACTGCTGTGGGTTATGTTTGCATTAAATATACACAAAAAATAATAATTTCACAGTATTAATTCTTTGTTCATATTCTAGCACTAACTTTTATGACACAGATGAGAAGAGTAAGCTTTACGAGTTTAAACTTACCAGGAAATTTTATTTCATTCGCTGTTATAAGATTGCAAAATTGTAGAACTTTGCTTCAATAAAAGTAAAGCAAGTGTCATACTATTTTTTAGATTGATATAAAACTTCCAACAATTGTGTTTATCAGCGAAGATTCCATGACCGGCTTTTTCTTGTACCTTTTTGAGATAATAAATATTTTTTAAAGCTTTTGGATTGGAATTATTGATATGTTAATTCAAGGTATTAATTTTAAAACCTTCATTTTTACCTTTTTTGGGTAGAACTGGGAAGTCAAGCGATGTGATGTTTACAAATTGTTATCAATGCCGTCAACTCTGCAGTCGCCAAGATGCGGAATTAATTGTCTGATTCAAGATAGTACCCGAATAAAAATTACGTTTTATACCGAACAGGACGCTCTAGAAGCGTTCACTAGGCCACCTTTGTTCCAGGTCCCTCTTCTCCTCACAACACAGCTGGCACTGCAAAGTTTTGTGGAATGCACATTTTGTCTGGTCGACACAAAAAAACTAAAAAAGCACTCAGAAAGTGCAGACATCCACCAAGCATACTGTGATCGCAATGTTAAGGAAAAATTCAAAGCGGTCCACTAACTTACAAATAAACAGACCCGGGCAAAAACAGAACCTCCTGGGGCGGAGGCAACAAACCGAATTACTAACTGGGCTTACCACAGGTAGCCCAGTAATTACTACAATTGTTGACAACTGCTAGTCAAACTGTATGTTCTTTTAATTCAAGCCAGCAAGATGAAAGGCAATAGGCAATACGAATTTTGCGCATTCAAAATAAATAAAGTGTGCAATAAAGATCTAGGAAAACTCGTAGATTCTTCAACTTCAACTTGTAAGAAATATGAAGATAACTCCTCGGCTTTTTCGAAGATATACAGTCACTGAAAGTATTTGCCATTTGCAATGATTTTGTACATAATGCGAATAATATTTAGTATGCACGACAAACGATACTATGACTATTGAACTTGTTTGTATAGATTAACCAATATATTGCTCTTGAAATACACAATTATTAAAAGTTATAGGTAAAATAATCAGACCAATACAATGACCACATTCACTTTAAGCTGTAGTTCTGAAATTTCTCTGCTAATCATTTGTCATTTATAACTGAATTTGTAACTTAACTTTATTTGTTGTTCCTTTAACTATAATCTGATCTATGTTTGTGTGCAAAACACTTGTAAATAGTTTTATCCGATAGCAACAAAAAACTAAGAATAACTGTAGGACCCATTTCTTTAGAAACCTATAAAACAGCTTTCGCAAAGGTACTTAGTACATCGCAACTCGAGCGCTCTCTGATTATGGTGTTGACCTACCAGCCAATCACACAATGCTAAACAATCTTACACATTTTAAGTAACACATAATTTTATATAAAAGCAGAGACAATTCCAGTAGGCAATGGAAATATATAGTTCAAGAAGATAAATCAAATAACGCAAAAAAATGCACTTAATTGTACGCCGAAGAAAAGTAGGAGCAAAGAGGAGTAGGCCGGGACGGAAATCATGGGCATCCACCGAACTCATGGCAAACGATTGCCTAAAGTTGGAGAAGATTATTCACATGGCCTTATAATCCTTAAGCACAGACAGACTGTGATTATCATGAATGTGCGAATTATTTTTATATTTTGAAGTGTTCCATAGTCTTGTCGTTGAATGGGTTTATTATTGGACCACTTATGATAAGAAACACAGTGCTATCCAAATTTTGATACACATGCATGCATTGTAATGTTTCTACAACATTTTCTAAAACAATTCTAAGTTTTTTTTACTTGTTAGTAGCATTAGGAAACCAAAACTGGGAAAATCTCATTAAGGGACGCAAAACCCTGCAGCGGATTAATAGTCCAAGGGTGAGAAATCTAGAGCAATTTGATTTCGTGTGGGCTACATTGACGGGGAAACCAAATCCGCGGTTATACCAGATCGATGATGCCTTTAACAGCAGGTCTCCCGTCCCAGGTAAGCCATTATCAGGGAATTGATGGGCAAATAGAGCTCACAAAATTCTAAGTGAAATTCTACATTTCTGTTTTATACTAAAATCCTTATGCCCAAAACTAATCAGAAGTTTACCTTGATGCTTACCCGTGATTTGCTTTTGGAAATCAATCGACGCATATCAGCTTCAAGTCCGTACCTATTTTTCTCAAGAAAACCGTCGACCTAATGAGAAAGCAAAAGCCAATGGTGTTTATTTTTTAAAAAGAAGTAATCACACAGGAGCTTAAAACAAGTTCTTAATTTTTTTTTCAAGTCAAAAAATGAAAAACAAGTTTATGCACCTTTAAAGTAGCAAAAACAAAACTAACCTACGGTAAAACTGCGCCAATGTTTAGTTGAAACAATCTATATTTAACAAGCAACCTTTGTTTACGGTAACAACACGTGCGCAATTTCCGCGTCAAAATCAATCACGTGATCAGTTACATAACAATAAAAGCATCCGAAACATTTTTCAAAATGACATAGACCATCGACAACTGACAATTTGTTTAGATTTTTTTACAAATATAATAAATTTTTATCTAAACTAAAAATTGTGCTAAGTTAAATTGTCCGATAATTTTTTTAAGTTAATATAGTACGCTTCTCTAAGTTTTAATGTACTAACATTAAAATGGAGAGGTCAAACTCATGAATACAAGAATTTAAATGATTTTAGAGCTTCTCCAACGAAAGTCGGAAATAAATACTTTTAAAAGGCGCCTTGTAATAATTTGACGCCTGAGTTTGGTTTCTTTCGCAGCAATTTACAATAAGCAGTCTGATATTTTGAAATACATTCTATCCCTAAATTGCCGGGGTTGCGAAGAACGGATTTTACACTAATCTACAGAATTATTGTACCCATAACCAAGAGGAATAACGTAACAAAACACGATCTTGAGCTATTAGCAATGGGTCGGTAAACAACAACATACCATGTTTATTGCTTACAAATATATAAACACTTTACACAATACTGAGCAAAAATGATATAATTTCCAATTATCGAGGAGAGCAAGGGAAGCCAGAAAAAACCAAAATTAAAAACCTCGTACTGAGGAAAGGTAGCCGGAAATCTGGGTTAAGTCGAGATTACTCCTCGTCCCTTGACAGGACTGTTTATTATGTTCCTTATAAGTTCAATGGTTTGGACACTTTAAGAATATCTGTAAAATACTGAAAGAAGAACACACCCTGTCTTAACCCTTTAAGCCCTAACATCAACATTTAAAATCTCATTTGTAGTCCTATACATTTCTTATAGCAGTAGTGGGGAGAATTTGTTTGGATATCGAGAGAACTCATCTTGTGTGATCATGTTCTTAATTCTCGTGACCTTTTTGATTGATAAGGCATTACTATTACAAGGAGAAATTTGATGCTGATCAATCTTAGGGCTTAAAGGGTTAAAGCTGATTACTGTGTAGTGATTCATACCTTATACCATACAGTTCCCGCATAGTGATGAATCGCAAATTCCAGTTTACGAGCACTAGGTTTCTCGTAGCATTTCATATGTTTATGGGCGTGATGACATTTCTCCAAAAATGAATTGCTTGATCCCTGCGTTTTAGGCAATGGTAATAAATTTTAGAAAAAAAGCATTCTGCATTTACGGATAACAAATGGTTGTCTGTTAATGTTCAAACAAAAAAAAGATTTTATGTTTGAATGAAATGCCACTTTAGTTCATACAATATTTCAATGTATGTTTTCCTATAGGTGTAAAAGCAATCCGTTCTGTTATTCTGACTAGTCTCCTTGTTTCTAAAACTAATAACACACTTCTCAAAGTAATCAGGTGTTCTTCTATCGCCAAAAAATCTGGCATTGTCATTATAATATTATCGTGTCCCAAAAAATTTATAATCCATATTAGAATTATTCTGCAAAATCGTATTAATGCTGGGACTGAAGTTGAGCTTATAGAATAAAAAATATATACACTGTAAGCCGGATCCTGGCTAGTCGGAAATTTGCTGAGAAACACTATCCAAAAACGAGTAACGATTGTAAAATAAATGATTTTATAAAGCAATTATAATCGAGCCAGGCAATAATCTCTGGGAAAAGAAAACGCGTTATTAGTTACTGCTGAAGTGGTTTCTTTATTTGAATCATGGTATTTCTCCTGTACCGTACTTCTCGATCGTATCTTTCGTACCTTAGGTAAACTGCTTTGGTCTGTTAAGATTTGTAGAATACCATTTGGAGGACGAGAGAGAACATCAAGACATGGCTGGTTGTCAATAAACTTGACCTCCTTCCATCTGATGAGTTCTTCTGAATATTCGTCCTAAAAAGTAACAACAAATAGATTTTGTCTCTATAACAATAAAACAAAATGTCACAAAAGCAATTGAGAAATGGAAACACTACGTGTTATAAGAAAAATTTCAAAGCAAGTTAAGAAAAGACCGAGTTTAACGAGTTTTAAACACTGGAAATTTTAAGAATTATCTAACATTCAAGATACTTATTCAAATAACTTAAAATTTTTAAAAACTATCGGCAAAAGGATAAATTTGGACCTATAATTACATATAAACTTAACGATAAATGTTACATCCGTCACTTTATTGTATTCGTAGCATTAAATGATATATTGTAAACACTAATACTGTACGAATTTTTTTTTACAGTGTGATGTAAAAGTTTGCATTGATAATCAGAAAAACAGGATAATATAATAATAATTGTCTGCTGCTATCATGCACAAAAACGTATCCAGTAAGCAATCTGTAGAATTTGGCACCTCGAAATTAACGGCAGTTTAGAACATTACCCTAAAACGTTAACAAAACACTCTTGTTATTGTTGTATATTAACGGCAGTTTAGCACATTACCCTAAAACGTTAACAAAACACTCTTGTTATTGTTGTATATTATCCCCATTTCATGTACTACTTTCCGTAGGCTTACAAAGCGATTTAAGAAGATATTCAACTGGAACGAAAGAAATACAAATAACATCCCTTCTAATTTTGGGGAGGTAACTCAAACAAGAAAAACACCAACGTTTGTCGCTTTCAATGTATACAGATTAGAAAACTAGAACAAGCGAAAATTCTCAAATTATCTTGGAGAACAAGCATAAAGTAAAATTTTGTCATCTTCTACACCAAACAATAAACGAGATTTAAACTGTACGTTTTTGTTGTCTTCTTAATTATAGTCTCAAATCTTATAGTCTTCAAATATAGTATCATTTATTCGTGGAACCCAATATGAAGAGTCAAAATGTACAGTACAGTTTTAGTACAGCGTATTCTCATGAGTATCTGAATGAATTTCAAAATTCAATAGGTTTAAATCAAAATCACCTAATAGCTTGCAAGTCTGACATTCTTTACTTATTGCCATTAAAGTATCATGAATATAGCCAAGAAACCTAGAGGCATTACAAAGAGGGTGTCTAAAGACGATAACATCAAGCATATTTTCATTAAGGTTATTTTGGACTTCAATTCAGATTGATTCATATGCAGTAGTGGATTGAGATAGCTCTGATCTGACCCATGTTAAAAAAAGAAAAGTTTTCATTGATATACAAACCAACGCCACCAGCATTTGACAAGATTGGTTAGGATATGAATTTATATCCTGGAAGTTTATTGTTTAGAATATACAAGAAATCTATTCTAAATTTAACTTCACTTAAAGGGGAACTCTAGGATGTTACCAACTTTAATTCTAATGAGGGTTCGTGATTCCAAGAACTAAACTGTTATTATATTTCTGGTAAATTGGCATTTGAAGCGGAGTTATTTTTTTCAAAGTCATGTAAAAGTCTAAACGAAACTCCGCCATCTTGAAAAAGAACTGATGGCTCAGAAAGTTGCCAGCGTAACTTCAAATTACGTCACCGTGTAAAATACACCCACGAGACAAAACATTTGAAGCAAGAGCAGGAGCAGGAAAAATACAATCAATCAATCAATTATTCGATTTATTTCAATCCTTTTTTTCAAACTTTACAAGATGAATAGCAATATAAATATAAATATATATATATATATATATATTAAATTTTCAACCTCGAATATTGCGTTTCTAGCGTTCTGGCCCCGGTTGCTCGAAATCTTGTTAACTCTTAACTAATCGTTAAATCGCTAACAACTGGTTAAAATTTAACCGAATGTTACTTTTAGGTTGCTCGAAACATGGTTAGCACTAACCACTGGTTAAGCTTTTGATAACCCTCGGTTAAATTTAATTGACCTAGCGACCTCCGTCAAATACTTAACCAGTGGTTAAAACATGCGCTGCCTTGGGCAAACAATAAAACAAAATGGCGGTCGATTTGTTTTTTGGTAGAGTGGGGGCCCAGCGACCTAGGTCTTTTAAATTTAGGAAAAATTTACTTGATGGTCTTTCCGAAAACGAAGTCAAGTCGAGGTTCAGATTCGGAAGAGAATCGATTCAGTTTATCTGCGATTTGCTAACAGACGACCTCGAAAGAGCAACTTTGCGGAACAATGCGTTTACAATGGAAGAACAAGTTCTCGTCGCTCTTCGTTTTTTTGCCAGTGGAAGTTTTTTGGAGGTTGTCGGAGACACTGTCGGAGGTATCCCTAAGTGCACAGTTTCAAGAATTGTAACTCGTGTGTCGACAGCCCTCGCTAAAAAACAACATCAGTTTGTGCACTGGCCATCTACCGCCGAAAGTCAACAAGAAACAAAGCAGGGATTTTACGAAAAAGGCGGCTTCCCGGGGGTGATTGGTTGTATTGACGGCACCCACATCAGGATACAGGGTCCATCCGAAAACGAAAACGATTTTGTAAATAGGAAGGGTTACCACTCCATCAATGTTCAGGCAGTTTGCGACCACAGAGGTATGTTTTATAAATGGTCAAGGTATCACTTCCTTTATGTGTTACAATAACACACTAGCGTTGTTTACGTGGTTGCGCGCGCCACAATTTCAGCAAAATACGTGCAACATGATATATAGTCTCAAATAAAAATCAAGTTTAACAAATTTAAAAAAATAATTATTGTAATTTCTTTACGGAAGTAAGTGAATAGTTATGAATGTAAATGCCGTGACTCGTTTGAAAACAGAATTTTAAACTTTTGTTTGATACACCGTCAGCCATATTAGAAAAGAAGCGGATTTAGTATAAACTGCCCATGAAAAAGTTTGAACAATAGTTATAATACTTTGCTCGGGCAAAAGAAACCTTTTTAAAGTTTTTCATTCACAGATGTTAATGTCCCTTACCTAAAGTAAAGGTAAATTTCGATTTCGTGTTTCATACAATAATATAATTTATTAGGAGAGATTTAGCGGTAGACTCGTGAAAAATGAGATATATATATATATAATGCAATGTCGAAAAAACTTCCAAGATACCAAGTTTGAACCTGAAATCTTACCAAGTTTGAACCTAAAATATTGCAAGAAAACACTGCTCATTTGTGCAGATATTACTGCTACAGGAAACCTACCTGTCCCCAAGCTGAAATAACTTGGTTAAAAGCTCATAGGTGTGAATTTTATTGATATGTTTCCAATTTGTCATTATTTACTAAAATAATAGTACTATCTCTTTATTTTTCAATTTATAGGTTACTTCACTAATCTGGTGGCTAGGTGGCCCGGCTCAACCCATGACAGTTTTATTTTTAATCAGTCATTGCTGTTCGATAATCTAGAGAGAAATCATTCCTTTGAAGATGGGTATCTCTTGGGTGATAGTGGCTACCCCTGCAAGCCCTATCTAATAACACCTTACCCCAACCCTATAAATGCTAAAGCAGAAAACATTCAACAAAGCTCACTGTAAGACAAGGGTGGCAGTTGAACAAACCTTTGGCCGTTGGAAGCGCCAATTTTACCTGCTTCATTCAGGGTGCCGCATGAGGCCTGAGAAAGTTTGCATATTAATTGGTGCTTGTGCTGTTCTTCACAATATAGCCATCTTGCTAAATGACAACATTGATGATGAGCAAATTCCTGATGATCTACCTGACTTAGTTCCCTATTATGCAGAGGTCTCAATAGGCTACCGGCGATGGACTGCCGCGTACTTTGCTTTATCCCACCGCCTATATCGGACAATAAGTTGAATGTTTTGGATTGACTGTGTATCCGACTTTTCCTAGAAACTTTTAACTGCTCTCGTTGTTGAAAGTAAAATAGCCTTTCTGGCTTTACTAACCAGGAATTTTAATTTCTAAATCTCCTAATTATAGCAATCTTTTTAAAAAGATTGAGCAAATAACAGAGATTTACCGTATCAAATCATTGCAGCATCTATTCCCGGCGTGAAACTCCACTCCTAGATGCCTACTTTTAAAACACAGCCAGCTGACTCAAAATCAAGGTCGATTATCAAGAGACCACATATGTAATTCCTTTTTCTGATTATTATTATGTTGTCAGCCAACATCTTTAAAAACGTCATTGGTTTCTTTGATTGCTAAACAAAAAAACTTTAAAAATAAATCAGAGCCTTTGGAGATATATTTTTATGCAATCTTGAAACTTGATCATGAGCAACATAAAAAGGTATTTATAAACAAAGGTTTTTAATACTTTTTCAACACTTCAAGTCCAAATTTGGTCAGATTTGAGGCTTTTTGAAATTTCTCATAAAGGCCTTAAACTGCAAACTCTAAAATTAGACTTTTTATAGACTCATCGACACCCTGAATATTAAAAAAGATACTTTTTATTTGAAAATGTTTGTTACATGCACTCAAGTTTACATTTAGCATTGTCGAAAAATAGAAAAATTTTGTTGTCAAATTTAATTTTAACATATTAATTTTGAGAGTAATTAATTAGGGAACTTCAAAATTTGTTTTTAACAGTTGGTGTTATTACAATCAGTCATTTAATAGTTTATTGAACACAGACACAGCATAATGTAAACAATATTTTTGTCAACTTTCTTCTCAAACTTTGTCTTAAGTCTTCTCTTTTAATTGCTCTTTGTAGTTTTAATACACCGGCCTCTGTCAGTTTTCAATAGTGTTCTTTCCACAGATTGGGCATATGGGCTGTTTTCAGCACTAAAAAACTTCAGTATAGCCCTTTCCCATCCAGGAGGTTTTTCGAGTTTTTTGTATCAAAACAATCAATTAGCTTTCTCTAATCCATATTAGGCA